>OY728131.1:697422359-697638472 GCA_963277665.1 Viscum album | reverse complement strand
TAGACAGCCACCCCCCCCCCACCTGTATATCCCTTCTACCCACCCCCACCTGGACATCCCCCCCCCCACCTGGACAGCCCACCCCCCCCCTCCCTGGACACCCTAGACCCCCCTCCCCCACCTGGACACCCCACTCTGGCCCCCCTGGACATACCACACCCCTCCCTTGGGGCAGCCCATACCCCCTTCCCCCACCTGGATACCCCCCCCCCAAGGACAGCCCACCCCCTCCTTGCGAAATCATGTAGACTACACAAAATGTACGCCAGATACATGTTGTGTAATATGAAAAGTCATGATCCAAATTGACTCCATCTACACGTAGTGTGAAATTAATGCACCATGTGTAATTTCTGCTTGTCGCATCATGTATCCCACAACATGGCCATATGCAGTGCACATGGGTACACAGCGTGTACTTCGGCTACACATCATGTATCCCAGTCTTACCAGCCATAATTTTTTTCACTTCTTGATAGATTATCTTATCATTCTTAATCTCTTTTTATTCCTATAATAAAATTAAACACTAAACGATAATGATTAATATGTCAAAATCATGTTAATAAAAATTATATTAAAGAATAAATAATTATTAAAATGAAATAACTAACCACTATTGTGCATATAGATCAACAATAAAATAAATAATTATAAATTTAAAATGTGGCCTCTCTAATAACACTTGAAGATTCTAGGTGTAGTGTAAGTGCCTTGGTGGGAGAAATAACCATGATGGTTTTGTCAATTCGATGGATCATTCTCAATGTTTCACATGATGTGAATGTTAGGACCAATGAAATATTTCCACAAAATATTGACATAGAGGAAAATCCAAAACCTAGAGAGTTTCTTTACACATTTAATTTATAATTAATTTATTTATAATCAGAATAAATAGTTACCTCATGACGGGACTTTCTTCGATGATGATTTTGATTGTATGTAAACCCTTCTCAAATTACCTTCATTGTGTTGAAGGATGCAAGTGTATAATCCATATAGCAGTGATCCACATATGATCATTTGATTTCCAAGCAATGTCAATTGATTTATGAGTGATATAATGGTGGATCAATTGTATTGTATTGTTCATGTTTATCACTTGAAGATCCTTTGGGCTTGAAGGAGTTATTCTCACTCTTGAGAAAGTGAGAGGAGATATTCAAGATACAAGTCTGTTGTGCACAACAATTCACAATTCTAGATTTACCCTACACAATAGAGATAACCATCTATTTATATAGTTAGGTTTTAGGTTAAAATATTATTTAATTTTATACTAGCCCTTAAATAATATAATAGTTATTAACAAACCTCGTGCCAAATAATATTATTATTATTATTATTTTATGGTGTGTGCTAACTCATGAAATTGATAAATATTATTTCACCAGCATGAAAATTAATATTTATCACCAGACATGATCTTATTCTACTCAAACTCTTTGACATTTATTGAATAACAAAATAAAAATTTTATTCATAAATAAATATTTTATCCATAAACTATCAAATAAATATTTATCAAATATTAAATAAAATAAATAAATATATTTTATTCACAATACATCAAATAAATATTTATTTAATTTATGTAATCAATGAAAATTGAATAAAATTATTCCTTGATCTTAAGAATAATATTTATTTCATTAATTAAATTAAAATATAATTTAATCAAGATCAACAGAAACACTTAGTGTGTGTACCTTAAGGATTCTTTCTCATTGGTATTAAGAAGGTTTTCTAAATGTCCAAGATTACTATCTAGCAATAGGTTAGGGAATCCAAGAGAAAGAACTTGATGTCACAACATTGACAACCACATACAAATGATCATTGTATAATATAATCCCTCTATCATAATATCTCATTAATCAAGCTACATATCTATGTCATCAACTTATATGCTTGATACGTCTTTCTTTGACTATCTGAAATAAACATGTCATTACACCATGACCATGGAATTTAAGGTGATAGTTCTATTCCAATCAAAGGTCTAGGATATCAAATTCCATAAATATAAGAAAAAATCCTTCCTCGACTTATCCATCAATAACATGTCATTCGTGATAAACCCGATATACCATACTTCTTGTGAATATATGGCATCATGGTTTTGGTTAGTAAATCTAAGTGCATGATTCATGAAAAGTATTAATGATAATCTTAAAGTATAATGACCATTACACACGCTCATTCTCATAGATAGAAATATTTTATGACACCAAAACATATAGAATTCTTATTGGTGATTCAATTCTCATAATTTCCCATCTTGGATATTACCAAGTGAGAACTTCATGAGAAGAAGTATCATCCACTTATGAGTACCCGCACCTAACAGTATATATATTATGTGTCTTATCATGGTATGTTATTTGTCCATATAACTATATTCAAAAATATCATCATAGAATTTCAAGGTTCTCATTCTAGTAGAGAACTGTTATGACTATATCAATAAGAAAGATACTTTAGGACATTATTACATCAAAGTTATGTAGAAAAATGAATAATATATAATAATATGATTTAATAATATTCAAATATTCAAATATATATGTAATAAAACTATAAACAATTGGTTCTAGAACACAAACTCCAACACATAAACATCACATTGAGAAAACCAAACACCCAGAATATCAATCTAATAATCAGTTCTCAAATTGAACCTTTCTTCAAGGTTAAAAATTCAAATTTCCTTAGAAATTCAAAAATCAAAAATTACTTGGGGTCTTACACTCGGAACACATTTGTTACACTAGTGTTGATCCTATATAGGATGAAACTCTCTTAAATTATCTTATCCCCATTTTATTTCAAGGAGGAGGTGTTATCACACTATTATAGAGAATATATCACATCAAAGAATTTATTAATTCTAGTGATTAGTAAATATAATTGGGGATAAGAACTTAATGGTTATTTCTTAGAGAACTCGATCAAAATCTTGTTAATAAATATTGAAATATTAGACAGTGAGGTATGTCATTTTATGGTTTTTCTTGTTTCATCTATCAATTTCTCTCCTAGTTGAACTCAACATGGTTTTCATGTAATCTTCTACTACTAACGAGCATAGATATGTCTTATGAAACCTATCAGGTTTGTTTTACATCTTTTTTTTCATGAATATAGTTACTAGTATGACATAGGGGTCAATTCATTATTTGGGATGACCATACCAAGTATTATCATTTTCCCCCACATGCTCACTTGCACATTTTATCTATTTTGTTCATGAAGATCAGAAAGTGTAACTAGGGGATGTTTTGGGATGACATTTATTTGGTGGTGGATGGTTGCAATCCACATTTAGGTGGAAACTTGGTATCATTTATGTCAAGTTTTATTTTTGATTCATATTGAGTGGGGTGAGGTATGCACAGTTGAAAGTTTTTCATGAGTTTTATTATATTTTATTATGGAGATGTGTGGAATTTATGATAGTTGATGTTTCATTTGTTATATTGGGGAAGAGTTTATATTGTTAGTAGGTGACATAGTTTACACAAACGTAATGATTCCCACTGTGTTTGTGTAAATAGTTCAATACTAGTTTCCAGCCCCCCACCTAGTAAAGGTGGGTCTAAGGAGTTCACTTACTGATAATTCAGAATGTGATAATATCAATTTCATGTTGATTATTTTTTATCTATCATGATTATGTAACTTGATTAAAAATATAATGATAATATAAAATATTAAAAATATAATAATAATTGATATTATAATATATTTTATTCCAATAATCAACTTAATTTGAAATAATTGAACATATTTATAACACATTGTTTTTTTAAATGGTTAAAGGTTTGAACATTGATAATATTTATTTCATATTAATTGTATTATTTTTATCTGAATGAAATAATTTGATTTTGTTAGGTCATCAAGATTTTATAATTTTAACCAGTTGGATATATTTAAAGTTAAAAGAGTATATGAGTTAAATTATAATTTCCTCTTTAATAAATGCATCAGAATGAGTTAACAAATTTAATTAAATAAATTGGGTTAATTATGAGATTAAAGTAATTCTTGGAACATTCAACTATAAATTAAACTTATAAACTCAAATTATCACCGAGACCAAACATATTTTGTTATAAATCACAAAAAAAATAATGTGTGTGTGTGTGTTTGTTATAATGAAAACACCAGGTCTGAATATCGATAATTATAACTTCCACTTTGCTAATAATTATTTTTGTTAGTTATTTTCTTGTATTTGTGTGGAGTAGTAAACTATCCCACCCATTCAACTATGGATATTATCATGTTTTTTCATCCCCTGATTCTCTTTATTCATTCACTTTGTATTTCTTTATCCATAAATTTTATTTTTTTTCTCCCCATTAGAACATTTTTCAAAGTGAAAAAGAAAAATATGAGAAATGATCTAAGGAGAAGAAACTTTTTCTTGATCTGTGAAACACTTCACCTTAACTTTATACCATTCCATGGGCAGTGAATAGTGTGCGATGATTTTATAATTAATGAATATGAGAGCTAAGTTTTTTGGTTAAAGAAGGTGTTATACATATTAAAATAGGCACCAAGAGAATAGTATTCATGAATTGATAAGTATTCAAAGAATCTCAATTTCCAGTATAACAGAGTTGATTACAATCTATATGTCAATAGTGAGAGTAATCATAAGATGATAGTGATGGTGTAGTCAATGAAAAAATCTTTGGTGGGTCAAATGAAGCACAGTGCAAATAGTTTTCAAAATTCATGAAATATGGGTTTGAAATGTCAATGATTTGTGAGATTTCATTTTTCCTTGGTTTATAGGTAGTGTAAGGAAGGCGTGACATATTTTTTTCTCAATAAAATATTCCAAGGAGGTTTTGAGAATATTTGAAATAGATAATTACAAGGAGATGAAAAATCTCATTTCTATCTAGATGAAGTTATCAAGGGATGATGAAGGCAGAGTATTTAATATCATAGAATATAGGTAGATCATTAAGAGCCTATTGTACTTAACAGTGACACAACCATATATTTTTTTTCTCACGTGCTAGGAATAATTGTATCAAAGTAATCCAAAGGAGATACACTTACTTAAAATGAAAATGATACTTTTATATATCAAGGGAATGAAGGATTTTAGATTACTATATAATGAAAAATATTAGCAAGTGCTATTAGGTTGTATGGATGCATATTGGGATGGTTCATCATATGATAGAAAATAAACATCAAGTTGTACATTATATCTTGGTGGATTATTTATTTATTGGTTAAGAAAGAAATAAGATTGTATTTCTCTGAAAACCAAAGAAACCAAATATATTACATCTACTCAAGCCTGCATATAGTTACCATGAATGAAGCAACAATATAAAGATATGAGAGTTGAAGTGAAGTCTCTGATCAAAATCCATTATGATAATTCAAGTGTTATAAATATAATAAAAAATACTATATATCACTCATGGATTTAGAACATTGAAATAAATTATCATTTTATTGATGAGAAAGTGGGGAATGGGCTTGTAAAATTAGATTATGTGCCTAATAAACTATAGGTTTCAAACATCTTGATGAAGTCCTTACTCAAGGAAGCATTTGAACAGCATCGACTAACTCTTGGTGTTTAGTCAACTCCTCACACTTGAAATGTACATATGTGGGACCCCCTCTCTCCAAGGTATGGTGTGTTTTTCCTATGTGTTGATATGTTTTCTTTACCATGTTTTCAGCCACAAAGGAGTAACCATTGGATTTATTAACAAATGGGGAGAATTCTTGATCAAGAAAGGGGGATAAACTGATAAGGGGGACAAAAAAATAGGGGGTTTAAATATGAAGTTGCTTAAGATGGTCTATTAATGATGAAGAATCAACAAAATTATTTTCCATTTGGTTCATGATGACAGCAGTTGGTATGTGTGGGTTGAGAAGTTATCTCAAGGGATGAACATGTTTTATCTTTTGGTGTCAATAATGTTTTTGAAGGTAGGATCGAGAACAAAGTGATTTATTAATGAACTTGTCTCAATACTCTTATTTATCACATCGAGGTTAACTCATGTAGGCTTAGAGTACATGTTAAAGAAGTCCTTGACCGCTATCTAGAGTTGTATAAGGAAACTGGGTTTTGAATTTTTGAAATGTTTTCAATAAACCCAAATGGGGATATTGTTGGAAAAAATTCCTCTTTGTGGTGTTTTTGGGTTGTTGTGTTTGTTTACAAGGTTTGAATTTGTTGAAAAAAAAATTTTAAAGTATTAATGAGGTTGTTTATATCTTTGGGAGAAATTGTCTAAGGAGTTGGTTGGGGACATAATTCTCAAAGGGTTTCATGACCACATAAAGTAAAGAAGATCATGTAATTACATAAATCGTTAGAGATCATGTGATCACATAAAGTTAATATAATATCTTAATCACATGAATCGAATGAGTTAACATGGCCATAGAATCATGAATAGGTCTTGAGAATAATATAAAGGATATTTTGTTGGAAATGATAGATAATTATTAAGGTCAATCAAAATAACATGATCGCATGAATGGAAGGGAATCTTGTGACAACATAAGTGAGTTACGTAAGTGTCAATGTATCTTACGATGAATTTAAGTGAAGCGTGTTTGAGGTAAAGTGGCATGTGACATGAAATGGAGGTCAAGTTTATAAGATTGAAATGTTATCGTGATCACATGAGTCGGGCGAAGTTATGAAAAGCATATAACGCCAATGTAGAGTTTACTAAGGCAGTGGAATGAATGAATATTCATTATTTATAGATTTAAGGTAGTGGGTTAATTCCTATAAATACCCTTTAACCCATAATTATAAGTATAGATAATTTTCTTAAATGGTTTAATCTGAATAAAAGTCTGAAGAATGTTTTTTTCATAAATCGAAGGTGATTACATGATAAAAGTCGCATAAGTGGAGAGTGTGAAGTAGAGGGAGTTACATGATCGCATAAGTTGAAGTGTGTAATAAGTTTAATGTAAAGTGAATGTGGTATCATGATTTTTTTTACTAAGGTATCATGAAGGGTTAAACGGATTACATGCTTGGGGTCTTGTGATTAGAGATTCATGATAATAAATAACAGAAGGGGTCTTGTGATAGGAGTATCATGCACAGGTATTGTGATGGGGTCATGTGATTAAGTAATCTAATAAGGGTTACACACTCTAATAAGAGAAGTTATGCACAATGGTTTTTTTATCTCTTTGATGAAATAGGAGCATACAGACACACTCATTCAAGTGTGAATCAACTCATAACTAATCATCAGAATATTATACTAAAAGGGCAGTGCATTCACTTCAGAAAAGAGAGAGTGGTGAGATTTAAAAATATAAATGGCTGTAAACTATTAAGGACAGTGATTCCACTCTGAACATTGTAACAATATTTCACTATAGTAGATTTGGTACATTGGCACATTGCCTTTGTATGCTCCTTGGATATATCCCAGTGAGGTTGAACCAAGTAAAAATTGTTGTATCATGTTCATGTTTTAATTTTTGATATAGGAAGGATAGAGAAGATAGTTTTGTTTAATAATTAAATAATATCCAAAGGGGTGGTTGTTTTAATCTTTCATACCCTGATTGATCTCCCCCCTTGGGGCATTTAACCTAGTAGGGCCAACATGCCCCTTTTTAGATATCACCTTGTCTAAGTCCAGGGTTTATTTCCCCCTCATGGACATCACCTCATCTGATTCGAGGGTTATGTCGCCCTTATAGGACATCTCATCATCTGAATTCAAGGATCATGACCAAGGCATACCAAACTATAGTATCATCAGATCCAAGGATCATATCCATGGAATCTGAAACTGTATATTAAAATATCTTGGTGGGTAGTGTGTCCCACCCAAAATATACCATATATGTATCTCAATGGGTCGGATATCTTCCCAAACTCATCCTAAAATTACAAGGTTGGTCTTACTAACCCATGAATTTCTATCATCAAACCCATAACAGGATCAAATCATTAATTTAGATTCTAATGTGACCCCCATAATCATCACTACCCATTTCCATACACACCCTCTCGCTACGGTCAATTTGTCACTAAGGCACCCACCGGGGTCCCCTAGGTTATCATCAAACATGGACACCCATTATGGGTTCATCTATCTCATTATCATCTATCATTTCAATGACCATCTCAAAGAGCATATCATCCCTTAGCACTATCATAATGGCTATATTTACTCACTAGCCTCATAAGGTAATTCTCACTGGCATCAGTCTCAAAAGATGGAATGATGTCCATCACACTTCTCAGGCTGTATCAGGACGGTCCACTCACCCAACCTATACAACATTTACCTATGGCATACCCATCCTGATACCCAAATATTAGTGGGGGAATAACACTCTCCCCAACTCATCTTAACTCTCCTGAAGGCTTGATGTCATCTCAAAGTTCTCACCAAGCCAAACCCGAGGCTAACCATCTTAATTCATTGCTCATCTCTACTTAGAGTTCACTGATGGATAATAACCTAGGGACACTACATTCATATAATTCATTCACACCCCTCTAGGTTCAAAGTTTCATAGGGAAAACATTTATAATCAATGCCTTTTCCATTAGTGGTTGTGGTAATTGAGCTAGTACACAAGGGTGCATTGTGGCCCTTGGCAATTTGTTCTATTTTCTCAGAAATTTTATTTTAATTAAATGGATCATTTAATTTTAAAAGGTTGGTATCTCTACCTAAATTTTAAGACCACACATATCACATTCTATATAAATAAAATGAATAATTACCATAGGGAAATTCATAGGGACCACCTACCTCAATAATAGAGTTATTCCCCTTTGAATTGCCACCCAGCAACTCTTACCCAGCTCAACCAAGTCCAATAGGTTATCTCCCATCATCACAATTATCTAAATCATGAAAAAGTATCTATATTAATTAATTATAATCATTTATAATTAATTAAACAATTATGGTTAATTTTATAATAAATTTACAATTTAATTAAATTATACATAATGCCAAAAAAACTCATTGTGCATCATCCATGATAGAGATAATATTTTCATGATTATTCATATGTTTATTAATGAATTAATCTCTTCCAATTAATCATTTTAGTTTTTTTTGTGAATTTTGGGATTAATTGTGAAAATTGGTTAATTCTGTAAATTTAATAGTTTTCTAGAGCTTCGGTTTTTTGGGCATAACTTTTAAAATTTTGATCCATTTTAAATGATTCTTTATTTAGACTTAATTTTTTATGGGATTAAAAATTATCTTTTAGACCCATATCCAATTCAAGATGTATTATCCTAGAAAAACCAATCAAGTGAAGAAATTTTTCTGGATGGCATAATGGACCCCACCATAGTTATTGAAGCATATCTCGGCCTAAATAAATCTAAATGAAGTGATTTAAACTGGAGGAGAAAGAGAACTAATATAATAATTTGAAAATTTAATTTCATGGATAATTTAGGTCATTAAAATATCCATTTAAATCAAAAAATTGGAGGGATTTAAGGAGTCTCCTCATACATAAAAATTCTTATTCAACAATTCGAGTATAAATTTTTTAACACTTTTCCAAATAAGCTGATATTTTGTTGGAAAATTAAAAATAAATATAGAAAAACTTTTATTAAGACAAATACATGATATTAAACCATTTATTATGCTAAATAGGCTCAAACTTTCAGAGGAATTAATCTGGAGGGAAAATTTTCCACCCCTCAAGCCTATAAATATGAGTGTTCACTTCCATTCAAAGGGGTTGAAAAAGGTGAAAGAGGGGTTTTGATAAAGGATTGGAAACTTGATGTTCTATTTATTTTCTATTTTCACTTTTATTATTTTTATAATTCTCTCTTCTTCCCCCTTCAACTCTATTACCTTTCACATGGAGGGGTAAAACTTTTGAGTGATCGGTGAAGGGGGGTTTCCCTTTTGTAATGTTAAAGTCTTGTGATTTAATGTAAAACTCTTTTTTTCTATTAAATGATTTCTATTTTCAGTTTTACCCAATTATATTAATTTTATCATGTTTTAGTTTTTGGTTTCATTCATTTTTTATATCTTTGGTTGAAGATCTTTAAACTCCCTCTGTATAGTTTATTTTGTCTCGATCGAGCGGATTATGTTAGGTGGTGAGTGTATCGAGATCATTAGAACGTGTGTGGAATAAGTGAATTGTTTATAGATTAATATAGAGAAAAAATTCATTATCAAGACTTGACTTATTTTTTTGGGAATGGTTTATAAATTTTCATTCACATAGGAGTGGTTTTCATTGCATCCTTCAATCAAGGGTCGCTCACAACTCGATCGAGGAGTGTTTCATTTATCATTAAATAGGAAGATAGAGGGAATGCTTTTTATGTCCATTATGACATTGAAAAAGGTGATCCTACCCTGACATCATCACTCTCTTCATCCATTTGTGTTCAACCTTTATTTTAATTTCTTTCTTTCTTTTCAAAATCAAAAAAGTTCAAAAACAACCACCACTTCTTTCTCTAATTTCAAGGGATAAACATGATTTTTGACCGCTCCTCTCTAGAGACAACCTAGGTAAACCAATTTATTGTATTTTAACTAATGAAATATTTTTTTTTGTCACACCCCATGATAGTCACATGTCAAAACTGGGCACCGTTGTCATGGAGGTGCTGCCAACAATCTTTTTTCCTTATTCTTATTTATTTACTCTTCAAAATTTCATGACTAGAACCTCAAACACTGACCCTTTCCCCCTAGATGCTGAAATTAAAATAACCTTGTTTAAAAGACTTAGAAAACTTAATTTTTAATATGAATTTGAAAAAAATTATCTTGCATAATCGAATGAAAAATCAAATGTTTACTATGAGCCTTTCATCATGGCTGGAAATCAGAACAAAACCCTTTGAGACCTCTATGCACTATAATTCCTTAATAAAAACAATAAAATTTCCATTCTAGTGTTACAAAATGATTTTCAGATGAAACCTAACATGATTTCATTGCTCCCAAAATTTCAAGTCTTGGTAGTAGAAGACCCAAAAAACATATTAAAGAGTTCACACATGTCTTCTCTACTTTTAAACCCTGAGGAGTAGATGAGGAGCTGGTAAAGTGGAAGGTATTCCCATTTTCATTGGAATGAGGTGCCAAAGAATGCTTATATGTCCTACAACTAGGATATGTGAATGATTGTAATGACTTATTAAGATGCTTCATGTAAATATTCTTTCCCACCTCCAGAAACACATCCATCAGGAAAGAAATATATGACATCAGACATTCATCTAGAGAAACCCTTATGGGTATTGGTAAATGGGTTGATTGAGAAGATTTTTCAGAACTCACAAAAATTTGGTACAAGAGGTACTAGAATAAAAGGTATCCATGAGGTAAGAACTTCTTATCCATCACCTTTATGGGAAACTAATATTGATGATATAACCATTATGGTGAAACAAATGGCCTTGAAACAAGTGGATGACCAATAAGAACCGGATAAGGTATGTGGTTGATGCTCATCACCTGATCATTTCACTGACCAATGTGATGAAATACAGGAAATGGAAACTTGTGTGGTATCATACCATCTAAGGAAGTTCCAAAAAAAATCAAGGATGGAGAGATCCTAACCAAGTTCAATATGGATTTGGAAATCGGAAAAATCAAGCTAGACCCCCATACCAAAACCAGTTCCAAAACCCACCACCATTTCAAAAAAAACAATCTTATAACTAGCCTTAATACCACCAACCACATACATTCCAAATATCCTATGATAAACCATCTAATAGAATACAAACTTCTATGGAACAACTATAATCCAAGTTTGAGGGCCTAAAGGATAAGCTTGATAAGCTGGAAAACACAGTGGGAAGTCTTGTTGAAATCATGTCCAAAAACCCAGGAAAAATCCCTTTCAAAATAGTCCCAAACCCAAAGTAGAATGTCTAAATTATAACAACAGGTAGTGGAAAATAAATCTCACCACCACTATCCCATGAAACTGACATAAGACCACCTGATTTGAGGTAGAATAAAGATGGAAATTCTAAAAAATCTGTGAAAATGCACCAATAAGAAGAAAGGAAGGAGGGGGAGGAGAAGGATAGGTCGAGGAGGAAGAGACAAGAAACACCATTAAAAATTAAACAAAGGAAGAAGAAAGATTTACCCCCACCATTTCCATCAAGTATGATTGAATCAAAGATATTACAGGAATAATCACTTTAAAAAAGAAATTTTTGACACCTTCTAGAAAGTGAAAATTAATATCCCCCTTCTTAAAGAACTAAAAAAATTCCAAAGTATGATAAATTTTTAAAGTATATTTTCAACAATAAGATAATACTTCAAGGGAATGAGATGATCAACATGGGAAGAAGTGTCTTATCCCTTATCACACCACAGTTTCCAACCAAATGTTAAGATCTGAGGATGTTTTTCATTTTATGCATCATTGGTTATTTAAATTTATCTAATGCTTTGTGTGATCTAGGTTATTAAATTAATGTATTTCCTCACTCGGCATAAAATTATTTAAATATGGGATACTTTAATCCCATAAGAGTGGTGGTACAACTTGAAAACATATCCACTACCTTTCCAGTATGAGTCTTAGAGGATGTCCTTGTGAAATTCAAAGATATATTATTCCCAGTTGACTTATATGTGCTAAATATAGAAGAAGATAGGATCATGTCACACTCAACCATAATTTTGGGGAGAACTTTCTTGAAGACTTCCAAAACCATCATCAATGTCCATGAAGGGACACTCACCATGGAGTTTGGAGATAACATTGTCCACTTTATTATTTTTGAATCTATGAGGCACCCATCAGATGATCACTCACTCTTTGTACTCTCCTATGAATTTTCTACTAATAAAATTTAAGAATCAGGTGTTTTCCATGAATTATTAGTATTAAGAGAGTATTTTTCCGTTGAAAATATCACTGAACATGTGGATTCCTAAAACGCTAGATATTCTGATTTCATGTGGGAAGAAGAGGTAAAATATGATTTCTTTGATAATTTGTTAAATTATGAGGAAGTTTATATGGTTTATTTTGTGTAGTAGGTCCAACATTTTGAAGTGGGTAATATCATTTTAATTTTATCCCTTGATAATCCCCTTGATCTGGAATTAAAACCACTCCACTAATTTGAAATGTGTGTACCTTGGTGAGGGAGATAAATTACCAATAATAATTGCTAATAATCTATCTGAAACCCAATAAAAATATTTTATTGAGATTTTTAGAGATAATGTACAAACAATACGGTGGATCTTAGGTGATATCCCAAGAATAAACCCAAAAATATACTCACATAGAATTCTTCTTGAGCGAGATTCCAAAACTTGTCATACATCCCCAAAGGAGACTAAATCCCACCTTGATGGAGGTTGTGAAAAAAGGATATAAAGAAGCTATTTGGATCGAGGATCATCTATCCTATTTAATATTCATAATGGGTTATCCCTATTCATGTATTTCTAAAAAAATTATCCTCTCCACTATGAGGAATGAAAAGAATGAATTAATCCCTATGAGAATTCAGAATAGCTGGAGAGTGTGCATTGATTTTAGGAAGTTGAATAAGGTCACTTGGAAAGATTATTTCCCCATTCCCTTAATTTATTAGATTATATAGAGATTGGAAGGGAGAACTCATTATTGTTTTTTATGGATTTTCAGGGTATTTTCAGGTACCTATTGCTCCCGATGATCAAGAGAATACAACCTTTACTTATCCCTTTTGCACTTTTGCATATAAAATTATGCCATTTGGAGTATTTAATGCTTCATATAAATTTCATAGGTGCATGGTAAGTATTTTTTTCTGATCACATTAAATATTTATTGGAGTTTTTCTTATATTATTTCATAGTTTTTGGAAATTCCTTTGAACATTGTTTGAAAAATCTAGAAAATGTTTTGAAAACCTACATAGAAAATAATCTTGTTTTAAATTTTGAAAAGTGTAATTTCATAGTTTATAGAGGAATTTTACTTGGGAATTTAATTTAAAAAAAGGGCATTAAAGTGTATAAATCAAAAATTAGAGTGATAAATTCATTACCTTAGCCAAATTGTGTGAAACATGTTAGATTGTTTTTAGGTCATAAAGGATTATACAGGAGGTTTATCAAATATTTCAATATGATTTCTCTCCCTTTCTCTATATTGCTTTTGAAATATGTTTATTTTGATTTCAATGGTGCATGTATGGAATCCTTAAATGAGTTGAATAGGATGTTGATTACACCACCAGTGATGTGGCTACCAAATTGGGAAGAACTATTTATGCTACTTTGTGATGCTTCCAACCAAGAAGTTGGATCAGTACTTTCTCAGCAAATTGAGGGAAGGAAATAAGTCATTTCCTATGCCTCAAGAACCTTGGATGAGGCTCAATTAAATTACATATCCATATAAAAATATTTTTTAGTAGTTGTTTTTTATTTATAAATATTTAGATCATATCTTGGAACTAAAGTCACTGTGTTTTCTGATCATGCGGCTCTTAGGTACTTGATGAAGAAGGATGAATCTAAACCGAGGATAGTGAGATGGATGTTACTATTTTAGGAGTTCAATATAGAAATCAAGGATAATAAGGGAGCTGAGAACCAAGTGTCTGATCATTTAAGCAGACGGGCCAACACTGTTGAAGCTGAAATTCTAGATAAAGAACTACTAAATGATCAACTCCCATTAGATTAGTTGTAATTTATTAAGGGATAAGTTCTTTGGTATGCTGACATGGTCAATTATCTGGTAACATCTCAGGTCCCATATCATTTTAATTCTCACCAAATTCAAAAACTAAAATCTGAACCTAGATATTAAATTTGGGGTGATCCATTTCTTTGAAAGATTTACAATGACCAGGTGATAAGAAGATGTTTTCCTTTGCGTGAAATTGATTATGTATTTTATTTTTGTCACACTTTATCTTGTGGAGTCCACTTTGGACCTCAAATGATATTAAGGAAGGTTTTAGAATCTGTACTTTATTGGACCTTCAAAGATGCTCATGAATTTTACAAAAGGTGTAAAAAATGTCAGTTTTCTGTAAATATTTCAAAGAGACAAGAAATGCCCAAAGATCCATTTATTTTTTGTGAGATTTTTGAGGTCTAGGGGATATATTTCATGGGTCCTTTCCCAATTTCATTTGGAAATTCTTAAATCTTTCTTGTAGTTTATTATGTTTCCAAATGGGTGGAAGAAAAAGCCACCAAGATTGACGATGCTAAAGTCATTTATGATTTTGTCAGGGCTAACATATTTTGTAGGTTTGGAGTGCTCATAGCCATCATCAGTGATCAGGGGACTCACTTTTTAAATATTATAATAGAGGATTTACTGAGGAAGTATGGGGTACATCATAAAATATAAACTCCCTATAATCGATAGACTAATAGTCAAGCTGAAGTGTCCAATAGGTAAATCAAAGGAATTTTATAAAATACTTTTCAACCAAACAGGAAGGATTAGAGCCAAAGGTTGGAAGACATATTATGGGATTATAGGACATCCTAAAAAACTCCAATTATAATTAGTACATATAGACTTATTTATGGGAAAAAATTTCACCTACCTGTGGAATTTGATCATATGGAGTACTGGGTTGTGAGGAAGATGAATTTGGATCTTGAAAGTGATGGGAAAGATAGAAGATTATAGTTTTAGTAGCTAGATTAAATTAGAAGGAAATATTTTGAAAATTCTAGTATTTGCAGAGAGAGAACAAGAGTGGCTCATGATAAGATAATCCAACCAAAATACTTCTATCCTGGAGACAAAGAGTTTTTATTCAACTCAAGACTCAAGATGATTCCAGGTAAACTTCATTCCATATGGGAAGGTCCATTTATAGTTACTCATGTATATCCTTTCAGTGATATGAATATTTTTAAGGATGGATAGTAGGATCCATTCACTATTAATGGACATAGGCTGAAGAAATTCCATGGAATCATTCCATCATATTTGGTAGAGTATATCACACTCCTCTAACTTGTTTATCACTAAAATCCATTAGGTCGTGCCTCTCCTTTACCCTTTCTTGCTTTCTATGATTCATTTTCAAATCTTATTACATGTTAAAATATATTAGAATGAAATTAGAACACTGTGTCATTTAATTTTGGGGAGAGGTAACCTTTTTATTTTAGTATTTTCATTTGTTGTTTGTTTTTCTATTTGAAAAAAAAATGTGTTTTTTATGTGTGTTTATTTTTCAATTTTTTCATGTTTTTGAAAATTGTGAGCTGAAATTATTATCATTTCCATTTTTGAAACTTGTTTCAATGATTGAAACAATTTATTCCATGAAACTGATCTTAAATTAATGCTGAAAGTGACTTTGTTTCAAGTTAAAATCTTTGGGAATTTCATGAAAAGTACTCTGATTTTTGAATCTCATGCCACATATCACTGTCTTTATCTTTGAAATCACTTTACTATGAGGCTTCTGAACCATTTTTTCATATTATTTTCATTAACCTCACTTCTTAAGAGAACCATACCATGATTTCTTTAACTATAATTTGATTTATTCCTTTCAAAACCTGAGGGTTTTAGGTACTTTTGTTTTAAATGATTAAGGCATTTCTTTGGTTTTAAAGCTCCCTTTTCAAAATAATCCTCTTCATTTTGGCATTCCTTGTACATTTAATCTTTGTATCCCTTAGAATATATGAATATCCTATTATCTTATCCAAATTACAAGCTAATTTTCCTTATCCAACCTTCTCTTTAAGTGAAATTTCCAGATCTAATTGAACTTAATTGTGGGGGAAAGTTTTCTTATGTTATGATACCCCATTTAGTGATACTTTGGGTGGAAATTAAATTATTAAGAGATGTGTTTTCTACTAAAAAAATCATTTTTTTGAAATTTATGCCTTTTCTAGAGCTTTAATTACAAGAGAAGTTGTGCCTTTCTGGAGCTTCCAATAGAGAAAGAAATTTATGCCTTTTCTAGACCTTTCAAGAAAAAATTTGTTTGAGATGATTAAAATTTTTTCTGATGAAATGATGAATAGTGCTCACTTTCCTTGATTTTTCATGATGATGGAGATGATTTTATACTATGGGGAGTGAGGAGGATACCATACTTGTGTGAAAATTAGAATCTTGTATTTTTTCTTCAAAAAGAGCCAAGCCCTCATCATTCAGCCTTAGAATTTTTCACATCAAAATCATACCAAACAGAAGCTAAAGAACAAGCCTAAAAATTACTCATGATAAAAAAATTTACTTGACTCACATTGGGTGTATATTTATGAATTTATCAATCCTATGGTGACTCTTACATTGGTTTAGATGTGAAATTCCTTATCAAAAATTGACATTTGTGAGATGAGAGAAAATTCATGTGAGGTGGGTGTCTTATGTGCATGGGAGGATAAATAAAGAGGAAATATATTGAATGATCTGAATTGATAACTTGAAATAATTTTTTTTGATGAGGCATGATATATTTTGTTTCTTGGTGTGTAATTGGTGGATCTCATGGACATGTGTTTTGAATTTGATTTGATTTGGTTTTGATTCTTACTTATCCAGGGGTCCAAGTGCTAGGTATGGGTAAATTGATAGAGATAATATTTTCATAATTCTTTATAATTTTTTGAATGAATTAATCCCTCACAATTAATCAATTTGAGCTAATTTTCATCATTTTAGTTTTTTTGGTGAATTTTGGGCTTAATTGTGAAAATTAGTTAATTCTGAAAATTTGATAGTTTTATGGAAATTCTGTTTTTTAGGAATAACTATTAAAATTATGATCCAATTTAAGTGATTATTTTTTTAGGATTCCTTTATTTGTGGGATTTGACTTTGTCTTCTAGAACTAGATCCAATTCGAGACTCACTGTCCCAAAAAAATCAATCAAGTGGAGAAATTTTTATGATTGACATAATGGACCTCATCATAGTTATTGAATCATATCACAGCCTAAATAACTCCAAATGGGGTGATTACAACTGAAGAATAAATATAACTCTGAGTCTCATTTGAAAATTGAATTTCATGGATAATTTCATCCATTAAGGCATCCATTTATTGCACCAAAGTGGAGGGGGTTGAGGGGTATCCTTAGGAAGAAAAAAGTATTCTTCAGTAATTAGAGTATAAATTTTTTAAAAAAATTCCAAATAAGATGATATTTTGTGGTAGAATTAAGAATAGATATATAAACAAATTTTATGAAAACAAATACCCGATATTCAGCCATTTATTATACTAAATAAACTCAAACTTTAGGAAGAATGAATCTAGAGGGAAAATTTTCCACCCCTCAAGCCTATAAATATGAGTGTTCACTTCCATTAAAAGAGGTTGAATAAGGTGAAATAGGGTATGTGATGGAGTATTGGAACCTTGAAGTTCTTTGGATTTTCTCTTTTCACTTTTCTTAGTTTTATAGTTCTCTCTTCTACCCCATTCAACTCTATTACCCTTCACATGGAGAGGTAAAACTTTTTAAGTGGTCGGGGAAGGGAGAGTTTTCCTTTTGTAATGTTAGAGTCTTGTGATTTAATGTAAAACTATATTTTTATATTGAATTATTTCTATTTTTAGTGGTATCTAATTCTCTTTATGTGATATTATTTTGGATTTTGGTTTCATTCATTGTTTATAGCTTTGGTTGAAGATCTTTAAACTCCCTATTTCTAGTGAAATTTGTCTCGATCGAGCGGATTGTGTTAGGTGGTGGGTGTCTAGTGATCCTTAACACATGTGTGAAATAAGTGAATTTTTTCTAGATTACTAAGGAGAAAGAATTACTTATCAGTACTTTCCTTAGTTTTTTGGGAATTGTTTATGAATTTTCATGCACACAGGAGTGGTTTCCATTACATTATTCAACCAAGGGTGATTGAAAACTTGATCGAGGAGTCTTTCATTTATCATTCAGTAGTAAGAGAGAGTGAATGATTTTTATGGATAGGATAAAATTTAAAAATGTGATACTAACCTAACCCATCACACTCTTCATCCATTTGTGTTAAACCTTTATTTTAATTGCTTTCTTTCTTTTTAAAATCAAACAATTTCAAAAACAACCTACACTTATTTTCTAATTTTAAGTGAAAAACGTGATTATTGCATCCTCCTATCTAGAGAAAACCTAGGTCAACTACTTTACTACATTTTAACTTAGGAAATATTTGTTTTTGTTTCACCCCACAACATTCATGTGTCAATCTGTTGACTAAAACCACGAGCAATGAGGTGTGAACCCCTCTCAATAAACCCCCAAAACTAAGTCATGCATAACCTTAAATTTATAAGCCTGTTCTAATGGATAATTTCATCCAATTTCTCTAAAAACCCTAAGAATATTCATATGGTGATATATCCTCAATAGAATGATTTGTAATAGAGTATGATCATTGTATCTATTCTTCCTCTATCAATCACATGAAAAATCCCCATCATATCTAATAATTTCCACCAGGATATGGTGGAAATAACTTCCAAACCCTAACTAAGTCGCACAAAATTAGAAAGAAATCATGGAAGAATAAGAATATAAGAAAAGAAATATATCTCACCTTGAATTACTACCAAAATCACATCAAAACCCACAACAAATTTAAAGGGGATTGAAGAGGAAGAGGAATGAGGCTGGTAATCTTATACATGAGTGAGAAGAAAGAGAAGAGGTATCAATTCCATAAATAATCAAAGGTGAAAATAGGGTTTTCACCCATTTTAAAATTATATTGGGTGGAAAAATGATATTCATTGTGGCTTTCCCCATGTCATGGTGCACTTAGCTCATGAGAAACCCATGCAGAAGAAGCGCCTTCATGGGTGAAATAACTATAAAGGTTTTTTCAATTTGATGGATCATCCATAATATTGTACGTGACATGAATTTCATGAGTGGTGAAATATTTCCACCAAATATTTACATAGAGGAAAACCTAGAACCTAAAGAGGATCTTTGTACATTAAATTTATAATTAATTTATTTATGATTGGAAGAAACGATTACCTAATAAAGGATCTTTATTTGATGATGATGTTGATCATACATAAACCATTCTTGGATTAAATTTATTTCTTTGGAAGATACAAGTGTAGAATCCCTATAGCAGTGATCCACATGTGGTCCTTTTATCTTCTATTGATGCCAATTGATTTTTGGGTTCTAGCATGGTGAATTAATTGTCTTTCATTTTTCATATTGATCACTTGAAGATCCTTCAGACTTAAAGGAGTTCTTCTCATTCTTGAGAAGATAAAAGGGGGAATTTGAGAGAGAAGCATGTTGTCAGCAACAATTATCAATTCTTGATTAACCCTACACAATAAATATAACCATTTATTTATAGATCTAGGGTTTAGGTTAAAATATTATTTAATTACATACTAGCCCTTAAATAATATAATAATTATTAATAAACCCCATGAAAAATAATAATAATATTTTTAGTATTTTATGGCATGTGATAACTCACGTAATTGATAAATATTATTTCATTGGATTACAAATTAATATTTATCACCAGGCGTGATCTAGATCCACTCAATCTCATCAACATTTATCTAATACATGAATAAAAATTTTATTCATAAATAAATATTTTATCCTCAAACCAGAAAATAAATATTTATAAAATATTTAATAAAATAAATAAATATATTTTATTCACAATCCGTCAAATAAATATTCATTTAATTTATGTAATCAATGAAAATTGAATAAAATTATTCCTTGATCTTAAGAATAATATTTATTTTATTAATTAAATCCAACTAGAATTTAATTGAGATCAACGAAAACACTTGGTGTATGACCTTCTAGGATTTTTTATCATTAGCATTAGGTGGGATTTTCTAAATTCCAAGATTACTATCTAGAAACGAGTTAAGGAACCTAATTGATTGAACTTAATATCATAACTTTGATAACCACGTATGAATGTTCACTATGTAATATAATCCCTTTGTCACAATATCTCATCAATCAAGTTTCACATCTATGTCATCAACATATATACTTGATATCTATTTCTTTGATTATCTGAAGTAAATACATCATTATACCATGGCCGTGGAATTTAAGGTGATGGTTCTATTTCAATCAAAGGTACAAGATGTCAACTTCTATAAATATGGAAGGGAAAATCCTTCCTCAACTTATCCATTAATAACATGTCATTCGTGATGCACCCAACGTACCCTACTCCCCCCAAACATATGGCATCACAATTTTGGTTGGTAAATCTAAGTATGCTATTCGTGACATGTATTAATGATAATATTATAATCTAATAACCATTACACACACTCACATATAGGAATATTTGATGACACTAAAACATTTATAATTCCTATGGGCATGTTTTTTCTCATAATTTCTCGCCTTGAAGATTACGAAGTGTGAACTTCATGAGAAGAAGTCTCATCCACTTATGATTACTCACACTTGAAATTCTATATATTATGTGCCCTATCATAGTATGTTATATGACTGTAGAACTATATTCAAGAATATTACCATAGCATTTCAAGGTCCTCATTATATTAGGGAACCGTTATGACCTTATCAATGGGACAGTTACATCAAAGTCATGCAGAACAATGAACAATATTTAACAATATGTTTTTAATAATATTCAAATCTTCAAATATACATGTAATCAAAGTACAAATAGCTGGTTCTAGAACACCAACTCTAACAAACTCCCACTTGGACTAGATCTAACTACCTATGAATTTTAGTCTATTAAACCTCACATGATAATCATGTTTCTACTAAGTCAATACATTATTCAATGGGTCCTCTACATTTTCATCCATGGAAATTCTACTCACTACAAATTTACCTTTCTGAGAAAAATACCTCAAGAGATGATACTTCTGAAGTATGTGTTTCATCCACAGATGTGACCTTGTATCTTTTTTTAGAGCCACCCCTATGGTTTTATCACAATAGAGTGTGATAGGATATTTAATGTTAGGAACCATGTCCAAATATTGGATGAAGTTTTATATCCAAACTACTCCTTTAGTTTCCTTAGAAGTTGAAATATACTCAGACTCTTCTATAGAATCTGTGACCATAACCTTCTTTGAGCACTTATAGCTCATAAAATCTCCATTAATAGTTAATATGTATCCCATTTTCAATTTAATATAATCTTGATATATTTGGAAACTATCATATGTATATCCTCTGATGACTAGTTCATCATATCCTATGTAGACTAGGAATATATCCTTAGTGTACCTCAGATACTTAAAGATATTCTTGACTACCATCTACTAGTGTTCACCTCTCTCAACTTGATATCTTTATACTACACTCAAGGTATAGACAAAATCTAGCCTAGTGCATAGAATGCCATATATGACTAAACCAATCACTAATGTGTATGGAATCCTTTCCATCCTCTTTATTTCCTCATGTATCTAAGGACACATTTTCCTAGAAAGGTGAATGTCATGTGATATTGGAAACAATCCCCTCTTAGACAGTTCCAAATAGAATATCTTTAGTATCTTTTCAATATATGTACCTTGACTTAGGTAGTTCAGCCTATTGGATTTATCATGGTGGATATTTATCCCAAGAATGTATGTTTCCTAGCCTAATTCCTTTATAGAGAAGCATTTATTCAACCATTCCTTAACAAATTGTAAGAATAGTATTTTGTTTCTAATAAGTAATATGTCATCAACATATACTATTAAGAAAATGACTGAACTCCCACTAAACCACTTATAGACACAAGGCTCATATTCATTATTTATAAAACCAAATCCCATTATAGATTCATCAAATTGAATGTTCCATGACCTAGATTATTTATTTAATCCATAAATGTATTTTTTTCAATTTCTATACCTTGTTGGAATCCTTTGGAGTGACAAACCCTTTAGGTTTTTTCATATAGAAATATTCCTCAAGGTTTCCATTAGGTAAGGCTATTTTGACATCCATTTTCTAAATCTAATGGTAATGGATGATCGTAATGGAAAGTATAATTCTGATGGATTTCATCATTATAACTGGTGAAAAGGTTTCATCATAGTTGATGCCTTGAAGTTGTTTAAACCCTTTTGTAACAAACCATGCCTTATAGGTACCTACTTTTCCATATATGTATAGTTTCTTCTTAAATACTCCTTTAAAAACAATGGTATTTACATAAAATTGAGGATCTAGAAAAATCCATACTTATTTTTTTATATGGAATCTATTTCAAAATTAATGCCTTCTTTCCACTTGGAATTTTTTGTGCCACTTACTGCTTCCTTATAAATTATATGATCATTATTATCAACTAATAATGATTAGAAGTTTTTGGTGACTAGTAAACCATACCATTCTAGTTCTATGACCTCTCTTGTACTCCTAAATAGTATGTGCGCCTCTAGAATGTCTTCTTCCATGAGGTTTTGTAGAATTTGTTCCTATGCCAACTCTTGTGTACCTTGAGTCTGGACTTCATAAAAGTTTATCTTTATCCCACGATCACTTTTAGATATGTGCTTCCTTTCAAGAAATATTTCATGTATTTATACTATATCCTTTTTTATAAGGAGTAGTATAGGTAATATCCCTTAGTTTCCTTGGGGTATCCTATAAAGGTACACTTTGTTCCTTGGGGTGCAAGTTTGTTTCCTAAAGAGGTCTTAACAAATTCTTACAATCCCACACAAGTACATATGAAAACATAGGTTTCTTTCCATTCTATAAATGGTATATTATACCATTTACCACTTTAGTTGGCACTTAGTTTAGTATTTTTGTTGTTTTCTATAATGTGTATCCCTAAAAGGATAATAGAAGACTCACATGAATCCTCGTTGATCTCACCATTTCTAATAAGGTGTGGTTTCTCATTTCACTTACATCATTCCATTAAGGTGTATAAGGTGAAGTTAGTTGATATAAAATCCCAAAGTCCCATAAATAATCAGTGAAGTCTTGATTAAGATAGTCTACACCATATTCTGAGGGGAGTTTCTTAATCTTCTTTCCAAGTTGGTTCTCAACTTCATTCTTATATTCCTTGAATCTCTCAAAGGAATTTTACTTTTACTGCATCAAGTATTCATATCCATATCTAATAAAATAATCACTAAAAGTTATGAATTATGAGTACCCACACTTTACTTCAATAGGAAATGGTCCACACACATCAGTATGAACTAATTCAAGAATCTCTTTGGCCATTTCACCTTTCCCACTATATGGGGATTTAGTAATTTTTCCTTTTAAACATGTACAACATACACCAAGTAATTTTAGTTCAAAAAAATCTAAATATCCATATTTGAGTTATTTAGTCAAAAAAATTGTTTATATAACTTATCAAGTGATGCCAAAGTTGGGTTTTATATGAGTCATGTGAATTAGTTTTATTATCAATTCTCATAACTTTGTTCATGTAATCCAACACATAAAGTCTGTTGTTTAAATGTTACTTACCATAAAAAATGTTATCTTTGTAAGAGAATCAATATTTATTCCCAAATTTAAAAATAAATCCATTCATATCAAGTCCAGATATAGAAATAATTTTTTTGGTAGAAGATGACACATAATAACAATCTTTCAAAACCAAGATCATTCCCATCAGAAACATGAGGTGGTAGTACCTTATAGCCATAGTAGCAAGTTTGGCTCTGTTAGCTGCTCATAGATATACCATCTCTCTATCAATATTTCTAAATCTAATTGGTTCCTATATTTTAATTCATATGTGCGCACCACAAGATGTATGTAATACCCAATTTTTATAAATAGATAAATTTCACTTGATGACAAATGCACCTGAAGCTTCCCCTTACTTCTTTTCCTGTGTGTAATTTTTCTTCCAGTGGCCCTTCTCACTATATAAAAAACAAATAAAATCCTACTATCTTTCTTTCCCCTTGATCTTTCTCTTCTTGGAAGGGTATGAAGAAGCTTTGGTTTTAGAGCTCATAGCTTGACCTTTTTGTTTATTCACCATAAGAAAGGAAGTATTTTCATGCTTTGTTTCCTTATCTACTTAGAGAAGAAGAGTGAGTAGGTCTGGGAGAGACTTCTCAATGTTTTCATATTAAAATTAACAACAAATATAGAGAAGATATAAGGGAGTAATTCAAGTATAAGATCAATGTGTAGTTCATCGGGTAGTTTAAACCCTAAAACCTTTGGTTTCTCAATATATCTAATGAGTTTGACTATGTAGGCCCTGCTGGTGCACCCTATACAAGATTACTCTGGAAGAGTTCTTTGGATATCTCAAACTGTTCTTTTCTAGATCTCTCCTAGTATAAACCATGAAGATTATAAAGCATGCTATAAACATCCATGTTTTAGGAGACTTCATGAGTTCAATTAAAATGGACTAAGAATTAAACAATGAACATCGACCACATCACTCATGTGTTTATCATAGACATCAAACTTTTCATCACTCACCATTTTAGTAGGTGGGTCAGGTAAAAGGGATTCTAGCATGTAATATTTTCATTCATGGTGCAACACAACCTAAATGAATCTGAAACATTCCTATAAATTACTACCAATATGAAGATGTTATTTCTCTTATATTGATCACATGGATAATCTGGATGATGGAATTTTCATTTTTTCTACAAATTAAAGAAAATATTATTAGTAATTTTCTTGATTAAAAATTATGTGAGACATAATAATAATAATTTTAATTTTATTAAGTCTCCCACTATTTTATCAAGTCCCAACAGCCCCCGCCATTAAACTTGGAATGTCTAGTTGTTAGGACATTATAGTGTCCAAGATCCATATTTCCCTTCTCATAACCCTAACTAGGGTTGGTAAAGCTACTTGAAGGTATTTAGGTAGGTGGATCTTTTCCAACTATAGGTTTGTAGCTACTTGATTCATTGAGTGGACTCCCCAATCTTGAAATCCTAATTGAGATTTTCTCAACTCTTGCCTCCAAGTTACTCCAAGTCTAGTGAGGGCTACTTATCTTGATGTAGGATAATTAATTCAACCCATAACCTTCATAAGAACTCCGTAATAAAACTAAGTGTCCCAACAAGGGTTGGTCAAACACTTAGTTTTATGGATTTTATTCCCAACCAAGTAATGGAAGTCCAATTATAAATTAACATTTTTTTGAGGGATTTTTTTTATCATGCATAAAATTATATTATTTTATCTTTTACATGTCTTATTAATATGAAGTAGATTTTAATTAAGTGATCAATCATGTTTTTTATAAAACATTTTATGTATAATAAATTTATTTATATTCTATATTTTCACTTTGGGTCATTTATTTATGTGATCATGGTCTTTTATCCATAAAATAAATAATTCATAAGATAGAAATAAATAAATAAATGACCTGATAATGATCTTATATAATGGTTGAATTATTGATAAGATAATAAATCAACCTGTGATAGAGGGGAAAACTCATTGTGTCAGTCTTAGCACGAGTTACAGTATCCCACATATCCACCTATGTATCACCTGAGTTGGAATCATCTTAGTTCTATCTTGAATCACCTCCATGCACCTTGGGATACTTCATTTATTACATTTACAACTCACATGTAGGTGAGGGGGACCAAAGTATTTTTTAAGGAGAATTGTATAAATCACCTTGGACACGCAAGTCCTACATAATAAAGGAAAGAGGGATTACTCACAGACCATCAAATTTAATTTAATAATTAATAATTACAAACCCATGTAATAAATTAAATTAAATAAATCCAATGGATATAATAGTCTTGGTAAAGCTCATGAATGGTCATAAACATGAAACAATTACGCAAAAGTACACTGATTAAAATTAATTTTCTCCAATTACTTTTTTTTTATTTTCATAAAGAACCACTTTAAGGCGAAGTGGGAACCATACAGAACATTCACTGCAACATACAGACCCTCCAAAAACACAGTTAACCTTACATATTTAAAAATTCAAAAAATTCATCCAGAACCAACTCACCGCGCCTCGCACTCCAACAGGATACTCCAACCAAAAATCCCACCCACAGCACCAAAAAATTCAATGAACCCTACATGGAAACAAATATTCAAAAACCAAAATTTAAAGGGATTTTATCACCGCCAATATCGTACCACGAGCCTCCCGCATCATGTCTTCACATCAATCACGTCACTTTCAACCCTGTCATTATCATCGTCGGAGTCGAAGCCATCCTTGTTGAAGCCGAACACAGCCTCACCATCAGGGATTAAAGCGTCCTCACCATCAACTTCGTCACCCTTGCAGTCATCATTCCATGGATACGCCATTGCCAACCCTCAGAAACTAAAACCTGTAAGATATCAACAAAATTTCCATCCTTCATGGAATCAAACTTACAGGAAAAGAACTCATCTCCTGGAAATATTTTGTCCACCCAAACATCACTTCCCAAATCCCTGAAGAACCATCACGCCTGGCCTACCTAGGAAGGATAAATGGGACTTGAGGCCAGGGCAGATTTGGGCGGATTGATACCCCACAAAGAGTCGATCCCTTCACCTTGAACAAACATGAAACTAAAACAAACACAAAACATTCCACAACAATTCAATGTCGACCACGCCACTGAAAACCACCTAGACACATGACCATCAAAAAACATCAAAGATACCAACATCACTAGCCACTCAAAGAAAACAGAATCGCAACCCATAGCCGCCATGGAATAAGAAAGAAGAAGACAGGATTGAAAACCTAGTACGAACATAAAGGTATAACTGTAACCAGTAAACAACCTGAACCAAAAAAAAATGAAAGTGGAAAAAAACCTAAAGCGAAGCATGGGAATGAAACCCTTGGAAGAAGAAGCAACTCTTATAATGCCTGGAAATTTGTCATCCACCAAATCGCTTGCCCAAATCATTAGTGTATCCCATGCTTCGAATCTGACCTGGAGAAGAGCTATGGACCATAAGAACAGAGTGCCAAGAGACGGACGGGGAGAAAACAGAGCACCATCACAAAGCAGGGAGAGTCAAGTGGTAGAGAAAGAAAAGCCGAAAGAGAGCACAGCCCAGCACGAGCAAGATAGAAGAAGATCCTGAGAGGAGCGGTGCAAAGAAACCAATGCCATCGGAGAAAGCTGAAACCCTAGAAGACAAGTCGAGGGCTCGGGAGCGCTCAGGAGAGTGAGGCACCATCCCTATCAAAGACCTTATATCTAACTATAGAATTTCCTTCTCTCCGCTTAAAATTCATTTCTATTAATTCTTTATTATTAAGATAAACATGATTATATTAATTAATTAATTAATTAATTCCCTTTTATCTTAATGAAAATATAAATTATCTTGGAGATACCCATCATAAAATACATTCATGTAAAATAAATATCATTACTGATAATCACATATAATTCTAATAAATTAATTGATAATTTAGGAATTCTTTAAAACAATTATTAAATTTTCAAACACAATAGGTGTCAATAAATATAATAAGGTTTTAATTATACAATTATAAATTTAATTTAATTTAATTTTTTTCCTTTATTGAGAGGCTACTTGGAATTTACTTATAAGCTACATTTCATGTACCTTGATTGTTGTGTATGTGGGATACACGCCTAGGTCTTCGACGTGTACCTTGGATAGACTACATGACATGTAATAGATAGCTACATGTTGTGTATAAACCGTTTCTTATGTCTGTGAAACCCATTGAAATACTTTGTGTGTTCTTTGGACACAATACCACATGATGTATACTCCAACTACACACTATGTGTTCCACTTTTCGTGTATCCTCTTAACTTGCTAAATGGCTCAGTGTGTACATCAGGCATGAGAAATAATGAACTACACTTCATGTACACCAGATATACATCATGTATGTCATTATTTATCTAGTATGTCAGCCTCGCACAATTTTGAATGTGTATTTTATCACATGATTTGCATGAATTTTTTTGGTAAATGGTGTGGACTACACGACATGTATGCCAGCTACACGCTGTGTAATCTGAAAAGTTGTGCACCAGACTGGACTGGTCTACACATGGTGTGTAATAAATGCACCATGTGTAATTACTGCTTGGCGCATCATGTATCTTGTGACACAGATAAATGCATTTCACATGGGTACACAGTGTGTACTCTAGCTACATGTTGTGTAAACTATTCATATTGAACATATTTTTTGGCACTTTATGATGGAATCTCTAGTTATTCTTCATTTGTTTTTAGTCCTTTAGAAAAATGATACATTGAATGATGATAATTAATATGTCAAAAACATGTTAATTAAAATTGGATTAAATAATGAATAATTTTTTAAATGAAATTTCTAATCATTATTGCATATATAGATCAAAAATAAAATAAATAATTAAAATTTTAAATTGTGACCCCTCTGATACCACTTCAAGGTTTCGGGAATAGTGAAAGTGGTGGGTGAAATTGATGGTTTCGGGAAAAGTAGAAGCATACAGTGGTGGGTTATATATTATAATTTATTTTAATATTGAGTTTCCTAAAACCCTGAGTGAGGATCTTGTACATCACATTTATAATTAATTTATTTAATATCCGAAGAAAAAAATATATGATATGAGAATTATTTTTTTGATGTAGATGTAGATCATTTGAAATGACCCTTTTGAATTTTCTTTATTATGTTGTGAGTATCCAAGGATAGAATCCATCTAGTATTGATCCAAACATGCACCTTTGATCTCTGAGCAGCACTAATCAATCTTTGGGTGCTAGCTCGATGAGTTGATTGTCTTGCATTATTCACGTTGATCGATTGTCCTTCGATATTCAAGGTATCTCTCTTTTGTTTCTCATTCTTGAGAGGAATAGAGAAAGGGGGAGTCAAGAGAGAGTTTCTTTATGTGTAAAGATTCTCAAGTTTTTATTTTTCTGAATTCAATACATAATAGACATAACCATCTATTTATATAACTAAGGTTTAGGTTAAAATAATTATTTAATAGCATGTTGGACTTTAAATAATATAATAAT
Organism: Viscum album; assembly: GCA_963277665.1. Classification (NCBI taxonomy): domain Eukaryota; kingdom Viridiplantae; phylum Streptophyta; class Magnoliopsida; order Santalales; family Viscaceae; genus Viscum; species Viscum album. The sequence continues at coordinate 697,608,488 of OY728131.1, read as the reverse complement.
TTTTAATAAATCCCATTCCATATAATGATATTATTATTATTATTTTCACTCACTAACTTGTGCAATAACAAATATTATTTAACTATCTAGATAATTAATATTTGTCACTAGAATTGGTCTTGATCCATTCAAACTTCTCTAGAATTTATTGAACACCTGAATAAATATTTAATTTAAATATTTAATTCCTCAATAAAAATGTTATATCAATAAAACATGAATAAAATTATCCCTTGATATTTAGAATAATATTTATTCAATTAATTAAATTTAAATAGAATTTAATTAAGATCATCACAAACACTTAGTGTGTGACCCTCTAGAATTATTTATCATTGGAATTGGGTGGGCCTGCCTAAAGTCCAAGATTACTATCTAGAAATAGGTCAAGTCACCCAAGAGAAATAACTTAATGTCACAATGATGACAACCAAATATGAACACTCACTGTGTAATATAATAACTTTATCACAATATCTCATCAAGAAGGTTGAACGTCTGTATCACCAACCTATATGCTTGACATGTTTTTCTTTGACTATCTGAAATAAACATGTCATTTCACCATACAAAAGTAATTTAATGTGATGGATATATTCTAATCAAAGAGAGAAGATATCAACTTTCATAAAGATGGAAGGGACAAATCCTTCCTTGATTTTTCCATTAATGACATGTCAATCGTAATGCACCCACCCTACCTCACCGCAAACATATGGAGTTACAGTTTACATAAAAAAAATATAAGTGAGTGATTCATGACATGAATTAATGATAATATTAAATTCAAAGGAACATTACACATGCTCAAATATAAAAATATATTATTACACCAAAACATGTGGAATTCCAACTGGTGATTCTGTTCTCATAATCTCTCATCTTGAAGATTTCTAAGTGAAAACTTCATGATAATAAGACTTATCCGCTTATAAGTACTTGTACCTAACAGTCTATATTCTATGTGTCCCATCATAGTATGTTATCTGACTGTAGAACTATTTTTAATAATATTTTCATAAAACTTCATGGTTCTCATTATATTGGGGAACCGCTATGACCTCATCAATGCGACATATACTCTATGACATTATTATATTAGATTCATGCATAATAATGAACATTATGTAATAAGAAGTTTTATTAATATTTAATACATCGAATATACATGTAATCAAAGTAAAAATAGTTGATACTAGGACACAAACTCTAACAAACTCTCACTTGGACTAGATCCAACTACCTATGACTTTTAGTCCACTGGAACTCACATGATAATAATGTTTCTAATGAGTCTAGGATTTATTCAAGGGGTCCGCCATGTTGACTTCCATGAAATTATTTTTCATTGTAACTTCACCTCTTTAAGAAAAATCCCTCAAGAGATTATACTTCTGAAGTATGTGCTCCATCCACTGATGTGACCTTGTCTCTTTTGCGAGATCCTCTGTTGTAGTGTTATCATAGTAGAGTGTGATAGGATCTTTACTGCTATTTACCACATAAATATCTTGGATAAAGTTTCACATCCATACTGATTCTTTATTTTCCTAAAAATTCACAATATACTCAGAATCTACTGTAGAACATGTGACCACAACCTACTTTGAGATCTTTTAGCTCACAATACCTCCATTCAAAGTAAATATGTATCTTGTTTGTGACATAATGTCATCTTGATTAGTTTTTAAATTATAATATCCATATCCTATGATGAATAGTTCCTCATATCCTCTATAAAATAGGAACATATCCTTAGTACACCTCATATAATTAAGGATAATCTTGACTGCCCGCCAATGGAGGTCACCTGGGTTAGTTTGATATATTCCTTACCCACATAATACGTAGGCGACATATAGCCTAGTACATAGTATAGAATACATGACTAAACTAATCATTGATGCGTATGGAATCCTTTCCATTCTATTTCATTCCTCATCTATCTAAGGATACATTTTCCTTGAAAGTTGAATGTCATGTGATACTGGAAATAATCTTCTATTAGATTATTCCATATTGAATCTCTTAAGTATCTTATCAATGTATGTACTTTCACTTAGGCTGAGAAGCCTTTTTGGATCTATCATGATGGATCTTAATACCAAGAATATATATTTCTCACCCAAGTCCTTTATAGATAACCATTTATTCAACCATTCCTTAACAAGTCATAATACTGGTATTTTATTTCTAATGAGCAACATGTCATCAACATATAATATTAAGAAAATGATTGTGCTCCCACTAAACCATTTGTATACACAAGGCTCACACTCATTCTTTATGAAACCAAATTATGTTATGACTTCATCAAAATTAATGTTCCATGTCCTAGATTCTTACTGGTATGCACGTTGAAACATGTTAAATTTTCAAATTAATTAACCTATTAACTACTATAGAAGTGGTGAGAAGGGTCTAACCATATATAGAATGTGTGTAGACACTAGGAATTTCCTTTTGGAAAAATATTTAGGTAGATGAGTTTTGAATATTATTAACAACTAAAAAATCTAAAACTAAAAAACTATTTAAAAATTAATAATTAAATTAACTAAAACTATATAATTGAACTAAATTAATCTATTTAAGAAACATGAAGAGATGGAAGTGTCAGAGTTGTGAAGTCTGTTCAGGTGTATATAATTCCAATTATTTAATTTCCACATATGAATATTTATATATTCAATTATCAAAAAATCTATATTTAATCAAAATACTATCATATCTTATTATATGATGTTATACAGTACTCAAATTATTAGCACAAATCATTCATCATTTTTTTCTCTAGTTTGATGAATAACTTGAGTGAAATTTTAGTATTGAATCACTTGGTGAAATGAAATGACCCATTTCTCACAAAGTCGAAATATCTATCTACAACGAGTTCGCTCACATGAGATCACTGATTAAGTATCACTCATTCAAGTTTAAATATTAATGAACACAAAATATTAATTTTTCAATTAATATACTTATTTATTCAGAATTCTATCATAGGAAATTTACGATTAACTCATACGCACGATCGACTTTCAGATAAATAAATTATATAATGGTCTCCTGGTCATGATTACTTATTAGGTATCACATGAATGATTACCAAAAAAAGTGTACAAATATAAATACCTCGACCTTAGTAGCCTAGAGTCCATGCCTTACTTTATTACATTGGTATAATAAATAAGGAATTTGAATCTCTAAGGACCGAATAATTTAGTAGCTTTGGAAAACTAAATACAAACATAGGTTTTAAATTACAATTTGAAAGGAAAAATAGCATTTCAAATCCATTGGAAAAATCCATAAACTCTTAGATTATCCTTGCAAGTCATTCATAATATACATCTTCTCATCCTAATGAAAAATAAAACATAAGAAAAGGGTGAGCTCAGATGCTCAGTAAGGGTAAACAATACAGCAGAAGCTAATATAAACATAAACAATAAAAAAAGGTGAATAACAAAAAACACATGCCATTAAAACATAATCTTGAGCATATTATGGTAGGAATAAATTCTGAATAAATAATTCCTTATAAATAATTACATGATAATGAAACTTAACCGTGGATATTCTACTAGTCGAATAATCACATGGATTATCAATTTCTAATATCATAATGATAAAATTCACAATGATGTACATTTTAAACATATCTTCAAGTCCTCATCCAATATATCTAAAAATAAATGGTTAAGGCCTTGGACAAATCCATATCTGAAAATAAATGGGCAAGGCCTCAGCAAAGTCCATATCTATTTTGTCTCATGAGACCTACCAATGAATCAAGAGGCTATAGAGGGCCCCATATATCACTTACTAAGTCCAATTAATTCCTCATATGAATTATTTGAAACATAAAAAACATATACATGTGAAATGTAAATAACTTTCCCCAATTAGTAAACATAATCACTAACCATTCTGAGTAATATGGTGAATGGTATCATGATAGCACATCCATAGTCAAACTGATCATAAAACATTTAATAAAATATAGAATATGATGTTATAAAAGATAAATCCCAATTAAGTATAATATTCAATAGAGTGTTATGAAATAGATTAAAATACTCTAATAAAATTATTGTGGAATTATTGAGAGAAATACCCTTTCTACTTTAGAAATAAGAGTTATTTTAGAAAAAATCATTTGTATTTGTCATAAAATTAGATTGTAAACATGTATATCCCAAAAAAGGAGGAAAATGAAATTATTTTTTTAGTATAAATGATGTCTAACTAAAGTGAAAACATGTAAAAAGATATTTTAGGAAACTTTAGAAATGGGCCACTTTAGTGCAGTTTGAGGGAAAATATAAGAGCCTTTAAAGTGAACAAAGGCTTAATTATTTACATAAAACTAGAAAACATATAAGATAGTTTTTCATGATAAAAAGTTTTCTTTTAGAAAAAATATTGGTGTCTTAAAACAGATTATGTAGTGTACTTGAAAATGGGTAAAAATTGGGAAGTTCCCTTTAATCGGGCTTGCTTATTGGGAGGAATTGAAAAGGAAACATTGTAAAAGATGTATTTACCCATAAAACAAATGTAAAATGATTGGGATAAATTATTTTAGAACATATAAACATAATTTAGAGTAATTATATAAAAATAATTAATAATTATATTGGGTTAAAGAGATAGAAAGCGTAACCCGAATGAGAAATTGAGGTTTGAGGAGAAACCCTTACCACTTTGTAATCAATCAAATTGTATGCCCCAAAAATTAATAATAATAAAATAAAACATTTAATTACATAAATATAAATGGATTAATTATATTATATATAAAATGGAAGTATACATACACCAAAAACAAGAAATAATTGGCAAATAATGTAAATCTCATAAAAATAAAAGTGAGATGAGAAAACACTTACCTTATGTCTGAAATTGTTCTTCACTTGCACTTAATGTCTTGGATAATGAAATTATATTCATTAATAATTTAATTAAGAACATATTAAACATTTATTTGATTTATTATAATTTTATTAAGTTCATTTATGGTCTTTTTGATGAGTTATAAGATTAAATTTCACCATTCGAAAGTATTTGTTTCCTTAGTTTTCATGATTGGTTCACTTGTATACATGTATGAAAGACCATGTGAAATGGGAATAGTTATATAGAATTGAAATTACATGTTATTAATGAACTTAAATAATATTTAATGGTTTTATATATCATTTTTTTATATATTATAATGATTCATTAGATAAAATGTTAATGATAATTGTTTAGATTTTTTTGGCATTTTTTCAATCATCACGCACTAGTTTTGTCTTATGAATTAATATTATGTATATATAATGGTTACAAAACATTAAATAAGTTATATTACATATATTAAAGTCTTTTTTAACCATAAAAATGGTTTTGTTATTAACCTTGAAGGTGAAATTGAAAAATAAAAACTAATTGTCCACAAAGGTGGCAAATCAACACCTCACGGACGATGTTTTCATTTTTAGAATAAAAAGGGGAAGAGAAAAGAATTGATGGTGAATATTCAATTATCATAATAAAATTATAGTATATATAAGATACTGTAGTTATCATGTATTTTTGGACAGAGGAGGTAAGTAGAAGATAATAAAATAAAATAAATTGAAAGAAAATTTAAATGATGAAAGGGGATTTTACCTCTGGAATTCCACTCCTTGAGAACCTCCTTAAGAAACTTTGAAATGGTATTTTGGGTGATAACAGTAATACCAGAACATAGGATAGTTTTTGGATAGTTATTGGTCATAAATTGTACAATCTTCAAGGCTTTAGAGGTTTGAGGAGAAGAGGTGGTGAGGTGTGGTATTTATAGTGGAGAAGAGGGGTGTTTTTTTATTATTTTATTCATTAGTTTATTAATTTGGATCAATAATATCAATAGTTTGAAACTTATCACTAAATATATTAAAATAATGAATGATAGTTTTATATTATTGGCTTACATCAATCATAAATCATCTATGACTCAATAATTCATGTATTTGTTAAATACTGTAAATTACTGTATTTCACTATTCACCAAAAATTCAACTATTTTAGAAAAATATCAAAAATTCACCCGAAAAAAATTTAGACATTTATAATATAAAAATGGACTCTAATTTATGAAAATAATTTTCTAAAAATAGTAAATTTAATTTTTAAATAAAATCATCATTTTCTCGAAAAATACAGATTCTAAAATTATAACTGATTTTATGACACCTTGAAATTTTAATTAAGGTCTCATAAAATTATCATATAATAATAAGTAAAAATTTATTAATTTATGAATCTATTTTTTAAAAATAAATTTTCTTTTAAATCATTATATTAATTATAAAATTTTAAATAAACAATCACACTTCACAAAAATACTAATACTTAATTTATCATTTTTAATATATTTATTTATTTATTACATGATATAAATATATCATATTTTCATTTATGAGATGCCTAAATTTTATTTATACTATCATATGTGTGATAAAATTCAAATCATTAATATACTTTTAATATAATGAAATTGACAGTTTTATAAAAATCGGTATTTTTCACTATTTATTGTAAAATAAATATTTTCAAAAAAATACTAAAATATCACCCTATGATAATTTTGAAATTTAACTTTTAAAAATTAATTTTATTTTTTTCAATAGAAATTAAAAAAGTTTCAAAATTTAATTTTAAATCAAGTGCACCATTAAAAGGCGGTAAAACTACCTTTAGAAAAATAGCCTTTCATGCATAAAATTTGATTTATTCTTATCTTATGACTGTGAAAAAAATTTGGATGAAATTGACTGAATATATAATATATAAATTTCATAATGTGTTTAATACTATTACTTCACATCAATTTAATGGCTAGGTTATAACGGTCACATTTTGAATAGTATATCTTGGTTTTAAACTTGGTGTTGCCTACAACATAAGCTATCAAAGATGTTAAATTTAAAAGTGACATAATATAAAATCTTGGTGTGTTACATTATCCCATACTTCAATAAATTTCATCCTCACAATTTAATTTTTTTTATTGGAGATAATGGAGTTTTCATTTTAGAATACCCTTGTAGAAATACTACATCATAAAAAGGCTTAATAAAATTTCCACCTAAAAAGAGGGAAAGGTCAATGTGATGGTCACCACAAAACTAGGTTTCCCTATAGGAGAAAATTAGTGGATATTGAAAACATAGGCATAGAAAAGAAATATAATTATCAAATTCTGATGGATAGTGATAGAGAACATGGTCATTATAAAGTTAATCATCAAAAGACCGTAAATCTGTGATCGGTTAAAAGATCATTGATTTATCAGAAATAAAATTAAATGGATAACGTTTTTATTATAAAATCCTTTTCCTAGAGTTGGGGGTTCCTTTTACTATTTATAGTCACACTTCAGAAAAAAAAAACTTACTTGATTCCTTTCCATTTCATAATCTCATCCTTTGGTTGTGTTTTGATCTATCACCACTTCATTTCTTAAACCAGGAGATGGGTATTCAAGATGAATTTTTCATACCTGAATCACTTTTAATGAATCATATGGTCCATATATCATTCCTTCGACCTTTAAATGTTTACTAAAAAAATGGTTAGCACGGTTTATCCAACATGATAAATAATACTTAAATCTTTATCAATAATATCCTTGATCCATTCCATAAGTAATTAATCTTAAGACTCGTCTAAAATATTTCTGACTATATTCAATGACCAAAAAATAGAAGGAAGGTCACTAAATTTTCAAAATCAAATTTACATAATATTTCCCCAAATAATATAGCTCTTATTGTCATATAATAAATATATTAATACCTTAATCTCCTTTAAACCTTTATAAAACATTCATGCATCCAAATATGTAAAGAATAAGTACTGCAGTACAATCCTTATATATCTCATGATTCTTATAACCAAAATATCATAAAATAATTATTGAATCCAAAAACACAAATACATTAATTATTTCACTGCTATTGTAGTAACAGCACGGGCTTGACCTTGATCCCTTTGCTTTTTCTGAGATATATTTCCTTAATAATTTGGGAAATTCATTTGTATAGTGCCCCATCTCCTTAAAATTGAAAAATTGCACATTTAAATCTTTTTTCATTCCCTTAAATTCATGAGCCTTGTGACCTTTCTCTCCACACTTGTAACAAACTCTCATTCCTTTTAGGAAAGTACTGGGATGTTTCTTCCCACAAATATCAAATGTGGGAAAATCCTTCCTTCCTTTTTCTCATCATCCGTCTCTTGGTCCATCATTACCTTTTTCCCTTGTTTTCCCTTAAATTCATAAGACTTAGATTATTATTTATCTTTCTTAATATCACATGATATTATATCCTCATATGATGAGAATATTTGGGAAACTAGTTCCCTTTATAGAATTGTCTTAAGACCATCAAAGAAATGGGAAATCTTACTCCTTAGATTATGTATGTAGTCTAAGGAATGTCTTAATAACCTTATAAAGTTGGATTCTTACTTGGAAATTTTTTCATCCTCTTTCTGTCTCAGACTTAAGAATTGTATCTCCATATCCACTTATTGTTCTCTAGGAAAATATTTTTCTAAGAAAAGTTCCTTAAAATACTTCCATTACATGTTTGTAGTTTCTTCTTCTTCCTTAGTGTTTTAAATAAATGGCCATAATTGATCCTCATATCCTAAGAGATGATAAACTTCCGTGATAATTTTCTCCATTTCATAACTTCCTAAAGAGAAAAATATATTTTCTAAGGAACTTATCTATTTATCATCTATAAATGGATTTTTTATCCCATTAAATAATAGTGGTTGTTGTTACATGAAAAAATATAACATTGTTACACCACATTGTGGATCATGATTCTACATCGGAGTAAGGTTATTACTCATAACCTGGTTCAGTTGTCCCAGTATAGTTATAAGTTTCTCAGCTCGAGTTGCAGCTCCCACTCCAACATCATTATCTTACATAGGAGGGAAATCCTTACATGGAATATGTGTGTTGATATGGTTTCCATTTCTTCCATTAGGAACCATTTCTAAATAATTGAATACACTAAATTTGTTTATGAATCATAATGAATAATTTTGAACTAGAAAAACACTTAACATAAATTAGAAATTTATGCATAGCTAATCTCATATTCATAAACATGGTTTCTTAGGGGATATGTTTATTTTTAAATCCTTCATAATTTTTTGTAAAGAAAATATGAATTATCTTGAGTATATCTCCTGGGAGTTTCAAACCAGGTGCGCATTAAGGCTTATAATCGTGTACCAGGTTACACTGATTCAGGCCCGAAGCACCTTGTCAGAGTTGTTACCCCTAGGTACATCTGTACCAAAAACCGCATCCACTTGTCGTATCCAGAAATGGATATATTTCTATGAAGACCCACATAATATCTACCTTACCAAAATTTTAAGATTTTATTCTATGTTTATCCTCAAATTTATCTTAGGGTTATGTTCCCTAATCTATGTTTTCTAAATCTAGTTTCTAAGGCTTCTACTAAACTTCCTCTAATACCAATTTTAAAGACCCTGACCCCAATATCCTAGAGTCAATGTATTAATTTATTACATTGGTATAATAAACAAGGAATTCGCATCCTAAAGGACTGAATAATTTAGTATCTTTGGAAAACCAAATGCAAAAAAAAAATTCACATTACAACTTGAAAGGAAAAACAAAATTTCAACTCCATTGGAAACATCCCTAAACTTCTAGATTATCTCCACAAGTCATTCATAATATACATCTTCGCATCCTGGGGAAAAATAAAATAGAAGAAAGGGGCGATCTCAGATGCTCAGTATAGGTAAACAATACAACAGAAGATAATGTAAACATAAACAATAAGACAATGTGAATAACTAAAAACACGTGCCATTAAAACATAATCTTGAGCATATTATGGTTGGAATAAAATCTGAATAAATAATGCCTTATAAATAATCACATGATAATGAAACTTAACTATGGATATTATAATAGTTGAATAATCACATGGATTATCAATTACTAATATCATAATTATGGAATGAATAATAATGGACATCTGAAATATACTGTTGAGGCCTTGTCCAAGACATCTGAAAATAAATGGTTAAGTCCATGGACAAATCCATATCTAAAAATAAATAGGCAAGGCCTCATCAAAGTCCATATTTGTTTTGTATCATGAGACCTACTGATGCATCGAGGGGATATAGTGGTCCCCTCACATCACTTACTAAGTCTAATGCAATCTTCATATGAATGGGGCGAAACATAAACAACATATACATATGAAATGTAAATAATTTTCCCAAATTAGTAACTATAATCACTAATAATTTTGAGTAATATGGTGAATGGTATCAAGATAGCACATCCACATTCAAAATAATCAAAAACCATTTAATAAAATATAGTAAATGATATCATTAAATATCAATCCCAATTAATCATAATATTCAATAGAGGGTGATGAAATATATTAAAATACTCTAATAAAATCATCGCGTAATTTTTGAGAGAAATACTCTTTCTACTTGGTAAAGAAGAGTTATTTTGGAAAAAATATTTGTAATTATCATAAAACCACATTGTAAACATGTATATCCCAAAAAAGGAGGATAACTAAATTATTTTTTAGGCATAAATTATTTCCAAATGAAGTGAAAACATGTAAAAAGTGTTTTTAAAAAACTTTAGAAATAGACTGTTTCAGTACGGTTTGAGGGAAAATATAAAAGATTCTTTAAAGCGGGAAAAGGATTAATTGTTTACATAAAACCAAAAAAGAGATAAGATATTTTTTCATGATAAAAAGTTTTATTTTATAAAAAAAATATTGGTATATTAAAACATATTATGGAGTGTACTTGAAAATGGGTAATAAATTAGGAAGTTCCCTTTAATTGAGATTGCTTATCAGGGGGAATTGAAAAGGAAACCTTATAAAACATGTATTTTCCCATAAAATAAATATAAAATGATCTAGATAAATGAGTTTGGAACATATACATAGAATTTAGAATAAGTATATAAAAAAATTAAGAATTTCATTGGGGTAAAGAGAGAGAAAGCGTAACCCGAATGAAAAATAGAGGTGCAGGGAGAAACCCTTACCACTTTGTAATCAATCGAATCGTATACTCCAAAAATTAATAATAATAAAATGAAACATTTAATACCATGAAGATAAATATATTCATTATATTATATATCAAATGGAAGTATACATGCACCATGAACAATAAATAAGTGGTGAATAAGGGAAACCTCACAGAAATAAAAGTGAGATGAGGAAACTCTTACCTTATGTTAAAAAGTGTTATGAACTTGAGCTTAATGTCATGGATAATGATATTAGATTCATTAATAATTTAATTAAGAACCTATTAAAAATTTATTTTATTTATTATAATTTTATTAAGTACATTTATAGTCTTTTTTATGAGTTATAAGATTCAATTTCATCATTCAGAAGTGTTTGTTTCCTTAGTTTTCATGATTAGTTCACTTGTATACATGTACGAAAGATCATTTGAAATGGTAATAGTTATATAGAATTAAATTATATTTTATTAATGAACTTAAATAATATTTAATGGTCTTATATATAATTTTTTCATATATTATGATGATTCATTAGATAAAACGTTAATGATAATCGTTTAGATTATTTTGGTGTTTTTTAATCATCACGCACTAGTTTTGTCTTATGAATTAATATTATGTATATATTCTAGTTATAAAACAATAAATAAGTTTTATAACATATATTAAAGTATGGTTTTATCATAAAAATTGTTTTATGGTCATCCTTAAAGGCGTAATTAAAAAACAAAAACTTGCCATCCACGAAGGCAGTAAATCGGCACGGACAATATTTTCATTTTTAGAATAAAAAGGGGGAGAGAAAAGGATTGATGGTGGATATTATATTATCATAATAATATTCTAGTATATTTAAGATACTGTAGTTATCATTAATTTTTGGATATAGGAGATAAGTAAAGGATAGGAAAATAAAATAAATTGAAAGAAAATTAAAAGAACGAAAGGGGATTTTACCTCTTGAATTCCTCTCCTTGAGAACCTCCTTAAGAAACTTTGAAATGGTATTTTGGGTGATACCATCAAGAAAATAATGTGGGGAAAATATTTGGGATAGGTATTGGGCAGAAATTGGACAATATTCAAGGCTTTGGAGGTGTGAGGAGAAGATGTGGTGAGGGGTGGTATTTATAATGGAGGAGAGGGGTGTTTTTTTATTATTTTATTCATTGGTTTATCAATTTGGATCAAGACTATCAATATTTTGAACCTTATCACTAAATATATTAAAATAATGGAGTAGATTTTGAGATTATGGGATTACATCATCCATGCATCATCTATGACTCAATAATTCATGTATTTTTTAAACACCGTAAATTATTGTTTTTCACTATTCATCAAAAATTCAACTATTTTAAAAAAATCTCAAAAACTCACCCTAACCATTTTTCAACATGTATAATTTCAAAATGGACTCCATTTTATGAAAATAATTTTCTAAATATGAGAAATTTAATTTTTTAAATAAAATCATCATTTACTTGAAAAATAAATATTTTAAAATTATAACTGATTTTATGACACCTTAAAAAATAATTAATCTCTCATAAAATTATCTTATAATTATAATAAAAAAATATTAATTTATGAATATGTTTTATGAAAATAAATTTTCTTTTAAATCATTATATTAATTATAAAATTGTGAATAAATAATTACGCTTCACAAAAATACCAATACTTAATTTATTATTTTTAATACAGTTATTTACTTATTACATGATATAAATATATCATATTTTCATTTATGAGATACCTAAATTTTATTTATACTTTCATATGTTATATCAAATTCAAATCATAAATATACTTTTAATATAAAAAAATTGACAATTTTATAAAAATCAGTTTTTTTAATATTCATTGGAAAATAAATATTTTTAGAAAAATGCCAAAATCTCACCCTAAAATAATTTTGAAATTCAGATTTTAAAAATGAAGTTTATTTTGTTCAACATAAATTTAAAAAGTGTCAAAATTTAATTTTAAATCAAGTGCGGCATTAAAAGGTGGTAAAATTATCTTTAGAAAAATGTAGTCTTTCATGCATAAAATTTGATTTATTCTTATCTTATGCCTATAAAAATAATTTGGATGAAATTGATTAAATATATAATATATAAATTTCATAATCTGGTTAATACTATTCCTTCCAATAAATTTCATGGCTATGTTATAACACTCACATTTTGAATAGTATATTGTGGTTTTAAACTTAGTGTTTCTTACAACATAAGTTATCAAATATGTTAAATTTAAAAGAGTTATACTATAAAATCTTTTGGTGTTATAGCATAATCCATAAAAATTAAATCATACATAAATATAATTAAATAATTAAACATCCAAATAATATGAATTTATTGGAAATAAAATATGGAAACAAATTAAAGACATAAAATTAATTTCATGTTTTCCAACAACATGACACATAAAATAATAAATAACATATATCAATGTGCTTTTGTCGTCGTAGTTGTCACCACAATCTTCTAATGGTGATGGCCAAATATACACCGCTAGCCGAAAGCAAACAACCATTCCCATGGAAGACACAAAATGCTACCTAAAATACCACCATCTATTCATGGTCAACAATCAAGGCTGGTAGGAGGTAGTGCACAGGTTCGGGTTAGGGTTTGGCAATGTCAACTTTTGCTGGTGGAGGCTCATGACTTATGACAACCCGATGAAACACAATAGTAGAAAGCAGGGATTCAACTATGTTGACTGCTCACCCTGGCTGGTATGGATGGTGGTGGTGGGTCTGGCTGGTGTAGCATAAGGTGTTGTGCAGGTTGAGGGGATAGGACGGAGATGGTGTCCACACAAAGTAGAGGAGGGAGGAATGTGTGAGGATTTATTATACATCTATAGTAGAGGAGGGAGGGTGTGCGGCCAACTGGAGATTGAGGAGGTGTCTTGGTGCTACAATGAAGGGGTGGTCATTACTATTGTTTAATTTGTAGAAGATAAAGTGGAGGGTGGTGTGCATTATGTCCAGGAAATAGGGCATGTTGTGTTGGTGTATTGAGAGGAGACAGAGGCGGTTTTCTACCCAGGTGGAGAGGAGATGGTGGAGGCTGGCTTTGTGCAGAGAAGTTGTGACCCTCCTTAGGGTTTTCTCCCTAACCAAAGAAGAAGATCTCCCCTCTCCCCAAGTATCTTCTGAAAATAAGGAACTCAAAAATGAAAAAAAAAATCAAAGTTTAAAATTAAAAACAAATCATATTATCTAAATGTTAAATAATTATGATGATGATGATGATGATAGAATTATATAAATAAATATTATACTAATTATATATAAACCAAAATAATTAAAATATAATGTGATATTGGTGTATATATATATGCACATGTAATTAGATACTCTAAAATATAGATATAATTAGATAAAAATATAATATTACTACTATTAAATATTAATATAATTTTATAAAAAAATAAACTAATAATATTAATAAAACTATTACAAAAATTTATAATACAATCCAATAATATATAATACTGATATTGAAAATTAATAAATATTAATAAACTAATAATAAAACTAATATTAGTGAGACCACTATAAATAATAAAATAGTATTAAATACTAAATGTTAATAAAATATAAAATTAATATAAACTAATAATAATAATTATTACTAAATTTTGTATATAAATTAACTAAAAATTATCAGAATAACTAAAACACTACAAAACTATAAAAAGAATCTAAAAATACAGAAAAAGATAAACTAATTAATTAAAACTAAGTTGAAAATTTATGTAAAATGTTAGTGAAATCTATGTGCATCGTTTTCTTTAATGTATGAATGGATTTTTTTTAATTTTCATATCTTTTTGACATCCTTTTTCATAAACCCTTCAGGTTGTTTCATATAGTCATCTTCCTGAAGGTTCTAGTTAAGGAAGGTTGTTTTGACATCCATTTTTCAAATCTCATAGTCATAGTAAGTCGTAATGGCAAGAAAAATTCTGATGGATTTCATCATTGCAACTGGTGAAAAAATTTCATCGTATTTAATGCCTTAACATTGTTTAAACCCTTTTGCAACTATTCATGCCTTATAGGTACTGACTTGTCCTTCCATGTCTAGTTTCTTCTTGAATAACCATTTGCAACCAACAGGATTTTCATCCACTAGAGTATCTACCAAAATCCAGATTTTGTTTTAGTACATGGAATTCATTTCAGGATTAATGGATTCTTTACACTTGGAAACACCTGTGCCACTTACTACTTCCTTTTATGTTATGGGATCATTATTATCAACTAATAATGAGTCACCATCTTCAATGACTGAAAAACCATACCATACTGGTTCTCTAACCTCACTTGTACTCCTACGTAGTACTTATGGCTCTGGAACAGTTATGTCTTCCACGGGGCATTGTGGAATCTATTCCTATACCAAATCTTATGTTCCTTGAGCCTCAACTTTATTGAAGTTCATCTCGCTCTCACTATCTCTTTTAGATATGTTTTCCCTCTCGAGGAATATGAAGTGTATTTCCACTATTAACTTTGTTTTTGAGGTGTTATATTGTTAGGTCCACTATGCTAGATACCCTAATAGGGGGTGAATCAGTGTATGATATATTAAAACAACTTCCCTTTTTTATCTTGTTTTGTTGTTAGAAAAAACTATCTTCTATCTCCTTTCCATTACAGAGTATGAACAAACCTTAAAGCATACACAGGACACAACAATTTTACTTGGTTCACCCTCACTGGGCTACATAAAATGAGCATAAACTAGTGATGTGCCGATGTACCAAATCCACTATAAGCACATTGCAGTTTACAGGTTCGAAGTGGACTCATTGTCCCTTCTAGTTTACAACCAATCACAATTTGAAATCTCATTGCTCTCTCAACTAAATAGAGCTCACTACTCCTTTAGAAGATCCACTCACAGTTTAAAGACTTGTAGGTTCTTTTATTTTCATGAATACTTGTATCCTCAACTATGGATAGATGATCTGTTGAAGTTCCACTTTCATCTATAGATGAATACCACTTTGCCACTGAACACTAGGCAATCACCTTAGAACTACCTTTTCAAATCACACTACTTCACAAAGCTCCCCATTTTATGAAGCCCAAAGCAGCCTTTGCGAAGCTCCGTTGCGAAGCTCTGTTGCGAAGCTCCATTGCGAAGCTCCATTACAAAGCTCCCTCGCGAAGCTCCCTCACAAAGCTCCCAATTTCATAGAGCTCAAACAAGCAACTGCGAAGCTCCTTCGCAAAGCTCCTTAGCGAAGCTCCCAATTTCGCAGAGCTCAAACAAGCCACTACGAAACTCCTTCGCAAAGATCCTTAGCAAAGATCCTTTGCAAAAATCCTTAGCGAAGCTCCTTCACGAACTTCCTTTGTTATTTGAGAGACTTAATATTTTTCGTGAAAAACTCTCCACTCTTCTCAAGGGGTTCGAGGCCTATTTATAGATGATTCCATCGACCCTTAAACCTTCCATGCGAATTCAACACCACATCATCCCATTTGGAAAAGCTATGAAATTTCAATAGAAATTCTCTCTACTTCATGAAGCACCATGGAAATTTTCAGATTACGAAGCTCCATCGTGAAGCTCTTTAGCGAAGCTCCTTCATGAAGCTCATCATAATCACAAATCTCACCGTCAAAATTCTTTATGTCTTTTTCAAATCCACTTCATGAATCCCATCTTCACGAAATTTAGTCCTTTTCTATATTTTTATGAGATCTTCAAGGAAGTACACTTTTATAAAAGCTCACCTCTTCTATTCACGAAGCTCATTATTATCGCAGAGCTTTCCATCAACATTCTTCATGTTTTTTCAAAACCACTTCATGAAGACCATATTTGTAAAATTCGGTCGTTTCCATATTTTGATAATATCTTTAAGGAAAGCCACTTTTCTCAGAGCTCACCAAACTTCAAATTTTGGACCCCCAAAATTTGGAAAACACTAGAAACTGGCGCCACCTTGTATCTATTATTTTTGTACTGCCTTCGGATCTTCCATTCCTTGAGATCCTTCTTTGTCAACAAACACAACCAACCCAAAAATGTTGCAATTATAACTTGAGGGTTTTTTTCCCAACAATCCCTCCCTTTGGGTTTGTTGACAACTCTTCTCATAACAATTCTCTGCACTTTGATACCTCACTGAAGCTCCTTCCATAATCTACCACCATTCACCTCTTGTGATTCAGATAAAGACCAAAGATTCACTCACCACATACTCTAAGATCACATGAGAAATTCTCGGTATGAGAAACAAGAGGAGTATGAAAATTTCATCAATGAATCACTTCATTTCTGAAACCAATTGTTGATACCATACTGATACTAATAAATTAATTTCATCACAAACCTTATCTATCGTGATATCTAATCTTTGATCGATCACTTAAAGCATCATCATATTTGATACTCTCCCCCTATCTCATTGCCCCCCTGCCTCACTACTCCACCTGTTAGCTTCTCCCTGTGTCTTGACTTAAGACTTTTTCTCTCGTAAAATACACACTTTATCCCCCTTGAATAGTAACATTCCCTCCCCCCTTTGTCAACAAACCCAAAGGTCACACCTCTTCAGTCTGAAATAGGGTAAACACCCACATTAGTACATTAGGGAAAAAATCATCATACCTCAAGGAGAGGGGGGTGATTCCACATCCACACTTGTTCAAGTGTGGGGAGTCGACTGGACTCCCAAAGACAATCGATGTCTCTTAAAAGCTTCATTGGGTAATGTAAGGACCAGACCCCAGTTGTCCGGAGCCAGTGCCTTGTTTGATTACGTTGGCATACATACAAGGAATATGAATCCCGAAGGACCAACTAGTTTAGTATTATTGGAAACAAGATACATACATAAGTTCAACTTTACATAAGGAAAGGAAAAACAGCACTAATTTATTCCACTAGAGTCATCACATCTCCTAGATTATGCTTGAAAGTCATTCATAAAATACTTCCTCATGTCCTCAGAAAATGAAACATAAGAAAGGGGTGATCTCAAATGCTCAGTAAGAGTAAGAAATACAGTGGAAGATAATATAAACATTATACATGGTGAATAATTGAAAAAACATGCCTTTAATAATAAACATGAACACATTATGCCAGGAATATGAGCTGAGTAAATAATGTCATAATAAAACATAATCATGGGTATTCTACTAGTCGAATAACCACATGAAATATCAATAGCTGAACTCATAATGATGGAATGAATAATGTCGGACATTCTGAAACATTTTTTCAAGGCCTCGGCCAAGACGTCTAATGATTAAGTCCTTGGCCAAAATCTATATCACATTGGGAAAGGCCTCGGCCAATTCCACGTCTATTTGTCTCATTAGACCTACCGATGCATCGAGGTGATATAGTGGGCCCCACCCAATACATAATAAGTCCAATGCACTCCTTATATGAGCGGGGATAAACATAAATAACAAATACATTCATATTGAAACTATCATATGAAATTTAACTATCTTTCCTCAAACATAAAACACTAACCATTCGGAATAATATGGTGAATGGTTTTAGGATAGATCATCCACAATAGAGTTATTCATAAACCATTAAATCAAATATGGTATATGACTTCATAAATGATTAAACTCAATAATACCATGGAATCAATAAGAGTGTTGAATTAGATGAAAACACTCTTATAAAATCATTAAGCAATTCTTGAGATAAATACTCTTTTATTTCGAAAACAAGAGTTATTTTGGAAAAATATTTGTATAAAACCAGAAGTGAATTAAGATAGTGTTTTCATAATAAAATGAGTGATTTTATAAGGATAATGGTTCTCAAAAACATATTATAGAGTTCCCTTGAAAATAGATACGAATTTGAGAAATTCCCTTAAATCGGACTCGTATTTTGGAAACAACTTTGAAAGTTCCTTTAAAAATGTGTAAATATCCATAAAATAAGGAAGGGTTCTGGTTTGTACACATATATATTATAATCACACAGAATATATGATTATTAAATAACAATACATAATAATTTCATTTAGGTAATTAGACAATGAAAGTATCCCGCATGAAAATGGAAGTTCGGGTGAAAACCCCTTACACTTTGTAATCAAATGATTCGTATGCCCAAAAATTAATAACATAAAAATGATAGATTTAATACCATGAAGATAAATATATTCATGATATGTGACATCAATGGTCAGTATAAATACACCATACAAAAGTATTACAAGTGAATATGGAAAATCTCACGAAAATGGAAGTGAGATGAAGAAACCCTTACCTTAACTCCAAACGTGTTCCACTCTTGTACTTAAGCTCCTAGAATATGAAATTATACTTGTTAATAACTTATTTAAGAACATATTAGACATGTATTTAGTTTACCATAATTCTGGTTAGTTCATTTATGTCTTTATTGACAAGTTATTGTATTGAATTCCATCGTTCTGGAGTGTTTGTTTCTCTTATTTTCATATTCGGTTCACTTGTTTTTAAGTAATGAAGTGGAATGGATGTAAATATCCAGAATTGAAATTATATATTATTTATGAACATAAATAGGTGTTATTGTTCATTTATATAACTTGGTTACATGGAACGAGGATGAATTATCATATAGAACTTTAATGATAATTGTTTCGGTTAATTTGTGGGTTTTGATTACAACGAACTCATTTTTCTTTATAACCTAACACCATTTGAACAAAGGGATTACAGAAACTTAAATAGGTTATATTATATATAATAATCTGGTTCAACCGTAACAAGAATGGTTTCATGACCAGAATTTAGAATGATAAAATAAATTGAAAGTCCATCGTCCTTGAATGTGTAAAATTGACACATCTCGGATGGTGTTCTTGCTACTAGTATAAACGAAGGTAAAAAGGGGGAGATGATGATAACTTATTCCACTATCATGAAAACATTAAAGTACATATAAGGTACTGTATTAATCACAAAATTTGTATAAATAGAGGTAATATAAAAATAAAACAAATGAACTTGAAAGGAAAGACAAAGAATTGAAAAGAGGAATTTACCTCTTGAACCAAACTTCCTTGAGAACCTCCTTAAGGGAGAGGTTTTGGTACTTTAATGAGACCAAATCTTGATGGAAGTGGGAGAGGAGGTTGGGAGGGTATTTGGCCAGAATTTGGAGAAGACACAAGGCTTGAGAGGAGTGATTGGAAGAGGGGGTGAGAGGGGGGTTTTATAATAGAGGAGAGAGGGGATTTCTTAATATAAAACTCATTAATTTATTATTTCTTCACAAGACAAGTAATAGTAATTATTCCATGAACAAGAATAGTAATTTTATCATGTGAATTCGGATTAAGGGTGGTTAAATCAGCCATGATGCTAGGAATAGTCTATTTAGCTTATAATGTATATATACGGTAAATTACCGTATTTTACTATTCATCAAAAAATCAAGTATTTCAGAAAAATCTCAAAAATTCACCCTAACCATTTTTTGACGTGTAGAATCCAAAAATTAAGTCCATTTTTCAAAAATAATTTTCTAAATATTATTAATTTAATATTTAATTAAAATCATAATTTATTATCAAAAACCAGTTTTAAAACATTCATTAACTTATTCTAAAATATAGGTATATCGTACTTTCAACTTGAATATTATTTATATATTATCATAGGTAAGGTTACTATTCATTAGGTTATATCACTATTCATAAGGGTATGTTACTATTCATAAGGGTAGGTTATTATTCACCAAAAATTAAGTTTTTCTTATTGGACTCTAAATAACTTACTGATCGCGACTGTGTATGTCATATTTTTGAAATTCACATCACAGAAGTGACAAACTTATGTTTTAAGGGTCCCATAACACTTAGTAGTTAATGTGATTATGAAATATTTATAAGAAAGTAATTTCCTTTAAAAATTATTGGGTCGTTACATTCTCCCCTCCTTACAAAAATTTCATCCTCGAAATTCACAAAATATTACCTAAAAAGATTTGGATATTTCTTTAACATAAGCTCCTCAGGCTCTCATGTTGCTTCCTCCATCTTATGGTTCCTTCATAGAACCTTTACTAGAAAAGTCGTCCGATTTCTCAATACTTGTTCTCTATTATCAAGAATCTTGATAGGCTCTTCACAGTAAGATAGATCGGGCTCAAGTTCTACTTCTTCATAAGTGAGTACATGTGTTGGGTCTGGCATGTACTTTCTTAACATTGACACGTGGAACACATTGTGAACCTTGGAGAGACTTGGCGGCATTGCCAAATGGTAAGCTACGGCTCCAATTTGATCCAGAATTTCAAAAGGTCCGATGCACCTGGGACTTAACTTTCCCTTCTTACTGAATCGTATAATACCCTTCCATGGAGATACCTTTAAGAAAACGTGATCACCCTCTTGAAACTCCAAATCCTTCCTTCGGTTATTTGCATAGATCTTTTGCCTACTTTGAGCTATTTTGATATGGTTCTGGATAATCTTCACATTTTCCATTGTTTCTTCAACAAGTTCTGGACCCACAAGCTTTCTTTCACCCTCATCATCCCAGCAAGTTGGTGTACGACATCGCCTCCCATATAATGCTTCATAGGGTGCCATCTGTATACTTTAATGGAATCTATTGTTGTAGGAAAATTCTATGAGAGGTAAATAATGATCCCACATGCCTTGAAAATCAAGTGAACAAGACCTCAACGTGTCTTCCAATGTTTGAATAGTCCGTTCTAATTGTCCATCAGTTTGTGGGTGGTAGGCAGTGCTCAAACGAAGATCAGTATCTAGGGCCTTCTGAAGACTTTTCCAGAATCTTGACATAAAACATGGATCACAATCAGAAACAATTGATAGGGGTACTCCATGAAGTCTGACAAATTCATTAATATACAGTATTTCTAGACGTTCAAGTGGTAGATCTTCTCTTATAGCAATAAAATGCGCTGACTTGGTAAGACAGTCAACAATGACCCATATTACATCGTTCCTTCTAGGAGTATTTGGTAGTCCTATGAAAAAGTCCATCGTGATATTATCCCATTTCCACTCGGGTATGGGAAGAGGTTGCAATACTCCTCTAGGCTGTTGCCTTCTAGATTTCACTTGTTGACAAACCATACATCTTGACGCAAAATCCACAATCTCCCTCTTCATGTTGTCCCACCAAAAATGTTCCTTCAAATCTCTATACATCTTAGTGCTACTAGGGTGTATAGAGAAATTGGAACTATGAGCATCATCCAACAATTTCCTCTTTAGATCAGGTATATCAGGAACACAAAGTCTCTTCCCAAATTTCAAAATTCCATCTTTATATACGAAGTCACTCAATCTCCCATCATTCATAGATCTAATCTTCTTTTGAAACCCCTCATCATCATCCTGAGAACTTTTTATTCTTTATAGTAAAGATGGTTTGGAAACCAATTGAAAAAGCATTGATGTTTCACCTTCCATGGTTATTCCCATATCCATCTTTACTAGATACATGAAAATAGGATCCCTTTCAACTCTCATCTTGTTCAAAACTCCATGATCCTTTCTACTCAAAGAATTTTCCACCTTATTTTCCTTCCCCGAGTGGTAGTGTATCGTGCAATCATAATCCTTGAGTAGTTCAAGCCATCTCTTTTGCCTCATGTTGAGTTCTTTCTGGGAAAAAATGTACTTCAAACACTTGTGATCAGTATAAATCTCACATTTTTCACCATAGATATAATGTCTCCATATCTTCAAGGAAAAGATTACAGAAGCTAACTCAAGATCATGAGTAGGATAGTTTTTCTCATGAATTTTTAGCTGTCATGATGCATAAGAAATAACCCTATTGTTTTGCATAAGGATACAACCAAGTCCTTTCTTTGAATCATCGCTATAAATAACAAACCCTTCATTCCCCGATGGTATAGTCAATATAGGATCATTGACTAATCTTTTATTCAGTTCTTCAAAAAATTCTTCACAATATTTTTTCCAAACAAATTTAACCCCTTTACGTGTGATCTTCGTTAGCGGGTTAGCCAATCGGGAAAAATTCTGTACGAAACACCGATAATAACCTGCTAAGCCAATAAAACTGCGTACCTCAGTTATGTTTGTTGGCATGGGCCAATCTTAGATTGCATTTTTATTTGCAGGATCAAATAGGATTCCATCCTTAGAGACAATATGGCCAAGAAAAGAAATCTCCTGAAGCCAGAATTCACACTTGCTAAACTTCCCATATAATTCATGTCTTCTAAGAGTCTTTAGGATAATGCGCAAGTGATTTTCATTTTCTTTGCAGCTTTTTGAGTATACCAAGATAACATCAATAAATACCACTACAAAATCATCGAGATATTCCTTGAAAACTTTGTTCATTAGATCCATGAATACAAAGGGTGCATTAGTCAATCCAAAAGGCATTACTGTAAACTCGTAATTCCCATACTTAGTTCGAAATGCTGTTTTCAGAATGTCTTCCTTCTTCACACTCAACTGATGATATCCAGATCGAATGTCAATCTTTGAAAAGTATTGAGCTCCATGCATTTGGTCAAATAAATCATCAATGCGAGGTAGGGGATACTTTTTCTTTATTGTTATAGCATTGATCTCCCTGTAGTCGATACATAACCTCATAGATCCATCTTTCTTCTTAACGAAAAGGACAGGGGATCCTCGTGGAGAAACACTAGGGTGGATAAATCCCTTATTACTCAATTCCTCTAGTTGTTTCTTTAGTTCCACTAGTTCCACGGTGGCCATTCTATAAGGGGTCTTCGATATAGGCCTTGAACCAGGAATTAAATCAATGGAAAACTCAATTTCTTGTTCTGGAGGATGTCCAGGTAAATCTTCTGGAAACACATCAACATATTCTCTCACAATAGGTAAATACTCTATTTGAATATTCCTTTCCTCACCCACATTTATTTCATTCTCTTCCTCCCCAATAATTGAATTTAGTTGAGCTATTAGGGGTGGATCTAGATAAGAATCAGGTGGTGACAATTCTGCTCTAAAGATAAGGTGTTCTTTATTATCATCATCAAAAATCGTAACCTCCTTCTTCTTATAATAAATTTTTGCATCATGATCTGAAATCCAATCCATACTGAGGATTATATCGAATTCAATCATGGGTATGATGATGAGATCAGCAGATAAATAACATTTGTATTCCCTAATGGGAATAGATTGACAGAACTTTGTAGCAATGATACTTCCCTTAGAAGTTTTGACTGACAACTCCCTTGTTAAATAAAATTAGAAATATCTAATTTTCTTAGCAAACTGGGAAGATATAAAACAATGCAATGATCTAGAATCAAATAAAGCATTGGCTAAGCTTGAGGAAACGATCAAAGTACCTGCCACCACATCACGTGGAACTTCAACCTCTGTAGTTATGATCGCATATGTTTTTCCTTGCTCCCTTGGCCTCTTCTGTTGCATATTTCCTTGACGTTTTGGACAATTATTAGCATAGTGCCCCATCTTCTGAAAATTATAGCATCAAACATCATTGGCTTCATTTTTTACTTTTCAATCACCAGCAAGATGGCCTTTCTGACCACATTTGTAATATACTCCTTTTCCTTTTAAGCATGCACCAGGGTGTTTCCTTCCACAATTGTCACATGGTGGAAATTAGACTCTTCCCTTCTTACCTATATCCTTATTTCCTTTCCCAGGGTTTTTGGCAGCCCTCTTCTTTTCTTGCTTTCCCTTAAATTCATAATACTTAGAGAAATATTTTTCTGTCTTGATGTCACATGAAACTACATCCTCGTATGATGAAAAACTTTGGGAGACCAGTGCCCGCCTGAGGAATGGCTTCAGGCCATCAAAGAATCGATCAATTTTGCTCCTTGGATTTCGTATATAGTCCACAACATGTCTTACTAACCTTGTGAAGTTGGATTCATACTTGGCAACATTTTCATCCTCCTTCTGCCTCAGATTCAAGAATTTTCTCTCCATATCGGCTCACTGCTCATGAGGGAAATATTTTTCTAAGAAGATTTCCTTAAAATCCCTCCATTCCATCTCTTCTATCTCTTCCTCCTCCTTTGTGTTTTGGATTAATGGCCACCACTGATCTGCATCTCCTGATAGACGATATACTTCCATGACAACCTTTTCTCTTTCATTGCATCCCAAAGCAAGAAATATCTTCTCAAGGGAACATATCCAATGCTCTGCTACAAACGGGTTTATAGTCCCGTTGAATGATGGAGGTTTTTGTCACATAAATTGATCTAGAATGGATCCTCCACATGGTGGATCCGGATGCTCCATATGGGTAAGGTTATTATTCATAACCTGATTAAGTTGTCCCAGTATAGTTATGAGTTACTCAGCACCAGTCACAGCACCAGAGCCAACATCATTATCCTGCGTCGAAGGAAAATCCCTACAGGGGACATGTGCATTCGTGCGATTTCCATTCAGTCCAATAGGCGCTATATCTAGATAATGGCATACACTATATTAGGTTATGAATCACAATGTATAATCTTAACTTAAAAATACTCAAAAAAATTGTGATTCTACGCATGGATAATCCCATATTCACAAAAATGGTTTCTTTGAGGAATATTTACATTAAACTCCTTCATAATGGCTTGTAAAGAAAATGTGAATTATCCTAAGCATATCCCTCAGGAGTTTCATAACCAAGAGTGCAGAAAGCCCCGTTGTCGTGCACCAGTTCCCGTTCGAGTCTATCTCAAAGCGGTGTTTTGGGGTTTTACCCCTAGATACATCTGTGCTAGAGCTGCCTCTACCTGCTCGTATCCAGACAGGGATGTATTGTTTGAATGATCCACATAATCTATTACTTACCAAAATACTAGGACGTTATTGTATGTATATCCTCAAAGACTAACTTAGGGACTCTTCCCCAATTCTACATTTTCTAAATCTAGTTTCCAAGTATTCTACTAAACTTCCTCTGATACTAACTATAAGGACCCGACCCCAGTTGCCCGAAGTCGGTGCCTTGTTTGATTACGTTGGCATACATACAAGGAATATGAATCCTGAAGTACCAAGTAGTTTAGTATTATTGGAAATAAGATACATACATAAGTTCAACTTTACATAAGGAAAGGAAAAAAACAACACTAATTTATTCCACTAGAGTCATCACATCTCCTAGATTATGCTTGCAAGTCATTCATAAAATACTTCTTCATGTCCTCGAAAAATGAAACATAAGAAAGGGGTGAGATCAAACGCTCAGTAAGAGTAATCAATACAGTGGAAGATAATATAAACATTAGACATGGTGAATAATTGAAAACAGATGCCTTTAATAATAAACATGAACACATTATGGCAGGAATATGAGCTGAGTAAATAATGTCATAATAAAACATAATCATGGGTATTATATTAGTCGAATAACCACATGAAATATCAATAGCTGAACTCATAATGATGGAATGCATAATGACAGACATTCTGAAACATTTTTTCAACGCCTCGGCCAAGACGTCTAATGATTAAGGCCTCGGCCAAAATCTATATCACATTGGGAAAGGCCTCGGCCAATTCCACGTCTATTTGTCTCATGCGACATACTGATGCATCGATGGGCTATAGCAGACCCCACCCATCACATAATAAGTCCAATGCATTCCTTATATGATCGGAGATAAATATAAATAACAAATACATTCATATTAAAACTATCATATGAAATGTAACTATCTTTCCCCAAACATAAAACACTAACCATTCAGAATAATATGGTGAATGGTTTTAGGATAAATCATCCACAATAGAGTTAGTCATAAACCATTAAATCCAATATGGTAGATGACTTCATAAATGATTAAACCCAATAATACCATGTAATCAACAAGAGTGTTGAATTAGATGAAAATACTCCTATAAAATCATTAAGCAATTCTTGAGATAAATACTCTTTTATTTTGAAAAGAAGAGTCATTTTGGAAAAATATTTGTATAAAACCAGAAGTGAATTAAGATATTATTTTCATAATAAAATGAGTGATTTTATAAGGATAATCGTTCTCAAAAACAGATTATAGAGTTCCCTTGAAAATAGATAAGAATTTGAGAAATTCCCTTAAATTGAGATTGTATTTTGGAAACAACTTTGAAATTTCCTTTAAAAATGTGTAACTATCCATAAAATAAGGAAGGGTTCTGGTTTGTACACATATATATGATACTCACACAGAATATATGATGAGTACATAATAATACATAATAATTTCATTGAGGTAATTAGACAATGAAAGTATCCCGAATGAAAATGGAAGTTCGGGTGAAAAACCCTTACACTTTGTAATCAAATGATTTGTATGCCCCAAAATTAATAACATAAAAATGATAGATTTAATACCATGAAGATAAATATATTCATGATATGTGATATCAATGGTCAGTATACATACACTATACAAAAGTATTACTAGTGAATATGGAAAATCTCACGAAAATGGAAGTGAGATGAAGAAACCCTTACCTTAACTCCAAACGTGTTCCGCTCTTGTACTTAAGATCCTAGAATATGAAATTATACTTGTTAATAACTTATTTCAGAACCTATTAGACATGTATTTATTTTACCATAATTATGGTTAGTTCATTTATGTCTTTATTGACAAGTTATTATATTGAATTTCGTCGTTCTAGACTGTTCGTTTCTCTTATTTTCATATTCGGTTCACTTGTTTTTAAGTAATGAAGTGGAATGGATGTAAATATCCAGAATTGAAATTATATATTATTTATGAACATAAATAGGTTTTATTTTTCATTTATATAACTTGGTTATATGGAACGAGGATGAATTATCATATAGAACTTTAATGATAATTGTTTCGGTTAATTTGTGGGTTTTAATTACAACGAACTCATTTTTCTTTATAACCTAACACCATTTGAACAAAGGGATTACAGAATATTAAATAGGTTATATTATATATAATAATCTGGTTCAACCGTAACAATAATGGTTTCATGACTAGAATTTAGAATGATAAAAGAAATCGAAAGTCCATCGTCCTTGAATGTGTAAAATTGACACATCTCGGATGGTGTTCTTGCTACTAGTATAAAAGAAGGTAAAAATGGGGAGATGATGATTGAAACACATGGTCTATTGTCTTCTATCGACCGATCAATGTTCTGGTGCTCTGCTATGTGTATATCAGCACTCGGGTCGAATCCTCGGCGATGATACTTTGTAATAGTCGTTTGTTTTTAGTTAATTGTATTCTGATTGGGGGGTTTGTTTGCAGAGATTATGAAATAATTTATGGATGATGTTTTATTTAACAAATTGATAAATATTGGGGTGAGTTCAACATTAGGTATTTAATATTGTGATATCCTTGAGCTTTGTTTTATATTGCATTAAATTAACACCCATGTCATAAGATGATTTTGATCGGAATTCCCAAGTGTTAAAGCTTTAATCCAAGCCGTAACATAACTTAGGTTTCTAATCATTACCATTACTTGTTTATGGTAGTGTATTTTTGGTTCCAATAATCCATGGAATCCACATATTAAACAAACCATTTCATTAATCCATGACATATAAAGTTCAACATACACAATATTAATTTAAAGAACATTCGTCGAGCAAAAGCTCTCAATCACTTAACATACCTAAATTATAACTCGCCCCAATTAAAGATTTACCCAGCCATTAAAATGATTACTAATCTGGTTATAATGATTATTATGATAAATTAATAATATAAGATAAAGAAAGGGATAAGAAAAGATTTTTGCGTCGAACACACACACACACGAACGATGATGATAATTAAAAACGGATTTTTGATTGAATGAGGAAGCAAAAGAAGGGAATGGGATTCAAATAAATTTAAACTATTTTAAGAAAATAAATATTAAACTACAGAAGGTGGATGAGAATAATAAATATTGAAGAAGAAACTTGCATTGAAACAAAATTACAAAAGAAAGGACTTACAAAATTACAAAAACAATGAACACGAAAGTAAGTGAAAACAAAGAGAGGAGGAAAGGTATCTCAAGTGAAAACTTGAGTATGGCAGATCCTCCCAAGCCTTTTGAAAGGCTGTTGTCATGCCAATATGTTCTCCTCTCTTCTTAAATGCCAACCCTTTTGAAAGGAGAGTAGGGAATGTATTTATAGCCCAAGGTGGTGGACTGTTTACATTCCAGAAATACCCCTCCACTTGGTTCATAGATATGGACATCAAGACAGCCGAATATTGAGAAATCTCCTTCTTCAAAGTTGTAGATAATAAATTTGTCCGACTACTCTCAAAATTTTGAGTCATTTGGACTTAAGGATCAAAAGTTATGGTCGGTTGATTAAACAAAGTAAAACTGTCCATTTCAATCCAGTGTTTTTGAATTCCATAATGTGAAAGGGTTTTTGAATATGAAGATGCCTTCAAATCCGATTTGGTTCTTCAACAAATTCGGCCGACTATATCTCCTCTTTCACACTCTTCATGTAACCTAGTAAATCAATCTTCATGAATAGTCCAGTTTCTTCACAGATTCTTTGGTCTTGTTTGTGAGGACCATATGACCGGTCAAATGGCAGAATTGGCTCATGGTACCTTCTAATGAAATGTTGTTTATTTAAAGGGAAATCCTAAAAAACAAGAACCACATAATTTGGATCAGTATAGTGATAGTTATTATTAAAACAGTAAACTGACTCAATTGGACTACTTCTAAAAATGCTCAAAAATTATACTTAATATTAAAACATTAATATTTCACACAAATTATGCACATTTCATATAAAATAAGTAAATGGAGTATATAATAAGTCATAAAAATATTAATAACATCAACTCCCCCATACTTAGTTTTTTGCATGTCCTCATGTGCAACAAATATAAAAACATGACAAAATCATTTTCACTCACCAACAAATATTAAAATTTTGTTTTCTCCAATCATGGGAGGTTTAGACTATTTCACTCATCCATTTTGAAGTCCACCACAAGTTGTTACAGAAACAATTTTCCAAAACTAATTCATTTTTTCATGCTCAAATTTAGAAATGGAAAATGTGGACACTCAAAACTCACACCTCTCAAGATGATAAAATTTATTTGTGGAGGTTCACTCTTTCACCAACCAAAAGTGAAAATCTTAGAGTTTGAAAAGATCTCTCACCTTACAATCTCTATCCAAATTGCAAAAGAATCAAGAGGTATTTTTAAGGGGTTTTTCTGTGGCTATGGGATGGTATGAATATAATGTCCAAGAGAGAAGAAGAGGGGTAAAACACCAACATAGAAAAATCAATGCACATTTTTTTTTGAAATAAAACATGGAAGGAAATGAAAACACATATTTATAAGGGAATGATTGTGTGAATAAAGACACAATAGAGGAAGAAAATATTAAGGGGATGAGAAGATGAAATATTTACAAACCACAAAACTTCTCTCAATGATATAAGAATATAATGCAAGTGTTCTTTTTTTCTTCTTCTTTTTTCTTTGTTTTTTTGAAAGTTGACCTTGAAACAGATCTCACACTCATATACCAACCCATTTTTGATCTCCTCACGACACTAATTGTAATAGTTATAATAAGATAAAAGGTTGAGAAAGAGTGATTTTTGACCTACCCAAGACACAACCCATTTTTTCATTTTTTTTGTTTTGTTTTTTTTTTGTTTTTTTTTTTATTTTGATTTTTTTTTTGAACACTTTTAAATATCATTTGTACAATACATTCCCAAATCCCACTGAATGACAACCTCTCCCCCACACTGAAATGGATTCTTTCCCTCAAGCAGATGATAACTCGTTGAAAATCAATAATAGGGTACCCAAACAATGAAATCCATTCCCCCCAAACTTAAATTTCAAAAAAAATATGCAATGAAAATCCATGTTGATATTGGGTGGGAAAAGTTATTGGGCTTGTAATGTGGCTATCAAAGAAAATGTTTTCATAGGCTCGAAGGGGCTTTCAAAAGGAGGATTAATGTAAGGGAAATGGGAGGCTATTTGGCTATTGTGATTCTCATGTGGTTCAGAAAATGCATTTATCATATTAATACACACTAAGGTAGTAAATTCAGCTCAAAGGTCCACAAACTCAAGATTAACAAATGGGGGTGAAAACACACATTTTCAAAAGATGGCCATAGGTGGCCTTGGTATGAAAGCAAATGTTGTTCCTTACAGTTTGGGAAAATCATTTTCCAAATCAAAAATTGAGCATTCAAAATGTGTTGGTTTTGAAACAAAATTCTTTATCCAAAGTCATAATGAAAATATAAAATTTTTGAGATGAAAACAATCATGTTGACTCCCCAAAAATGTTGGAAAAAATTTCAAAACTCGATGGTGAGTAAGCATGACTCTTTTGGTTTGTGTTTTTACATTTTTTTTATTTTTTTTAGTGTTTTTTTTTTGTTCTTTAAAATACACATACACACAAAAGAGAAAGAGAAAAAAAGTGTTGTAAAAAAAAGTGGTAAAAAATGAAGGAGAGAAGAAGAAGAAGAAAGAGGTAGAGAGATGAAGAGATAGAGAGAGAGTTAAGGTAAAGAGGTTCCCCCTGGTTTGGATTTGGCGGGTTTCCATCTCCATCTAGTGGTAGGTTGACTGGAGAAGTTGGGTATCCAATGGAAGTATATGATGATCTAGGATTGTGTGTCCTCTCATAATTATGCTTTAACCGATGTCCATTAACCGTGAATTTCCTTTTGGAAGAGGGGTCTTGGACTTGCACTGCACCAAATGGGTAAACATTAGTAATAACAAAAGGACCTTCCCAACGAGAATTAAGCTTACCTGGGTGAAGTCAGAATCGAGAATTGAAGAGCATTATCTTTTCACCTTCATGAAATACCATTCTTAGGATGTGTCTATCATGGAGTACCTTAGCCTTCTCTTTGTAAAGATTGGAATTATCATAGGATTCAAGTCAAAGCTCCTCCAGTTCAGCCAATTGCAACAATCTTTCTTCACCAGATTTTTCACAATCAAAATTACAGGTTTTTACAGCCCAAAAAGACTTATGTTGGATTTCAACTGGTATATGACATGCTTTACCAAAAACTAGCCTAAAAGGAGACATCCCAATGGGTGTTTTATAGGCAGTTCGATAATCCCAAAGTATTTCACCAAGTCTTTCAGGCCAGTCTTTTCTGGTGGGTTTTACAATTCTCTCAAGCACTCTTTTCACTTATCTATTAGAAAGTTCATCCATTCCATTTGTTTGGGGGTGATATGCAGTTGAAGTTTTATGTACAACCCCATTCTTTTTCAAAAGTGATTCCATGGTTCTATTACAAAAATGGGTTCCTAAGTCACTGATCAAGGCACGAGGCATGCCAAATCTGTGGAAGATGTGTGTCTTTAGAAACTCACTAACAGTATGTGAATCATACTTTCTAGTGGGTTTGGCCTCGAACCACCTAGAAACATAATCAACCGCAAGAAGGATGTATGAGAATCCATTGGAAGGGGGAAATGGTCCCATGAAATCGATGCCCCAAACATCGAATATTTCACAAAAGATTAAGGGCTTTTGGGGCATTTCATTTCTTTTGGAGATTGTGCTGAACTTTTGGAAAGTGGGACATGATTGACAGAACTCATGTGAGTCCTTGAAGAGTGAAGGCCAGAAGAATCCAGAGTCTAGGACCTTTCGGGAGGTCCTTTGTGGTCCAAAGTGGCCACCTCCTGGAAGTGAGTGACAGAATTCTAATATGGAAGAATGTTCATTTTCATCAACACATCTCCTTATTACCATGTCATCCCCAGTTTTCCAAAGTTTATTTTCTTCCCAAAAATATTATTTTGAATCACTTTTCAACTTCATTTTTTGTTCTTTTGAAAACTTTTCAAGAAAAACACCAGAAACCAAGTAATTTACAATTGGGGCATACCATGGTATTTTTGGAGTGAGAGATGAAAGGTGATCAGTGGGGAATTCAGGATCTATTATTTCATATTGAGAAGAATTAGAAATTTTACTCAAGTGATCAGCAACAGGGTTTTTTTTCCTGGTCTATCTTTGATTTCAAGGTCAAACTCTTGGAGCATTAGGATCCATATTATTAGCCTCGGTTTGGAATCACTTTTCTTGGGTAAGAACTTTATAGAAGAATGGACTGTGAAGATGATGATTTTGGCACCTAAGAGATAGGGCCGAAATTTATCTAAGGAAAAAACCACTGCTAAAAGTTTCTTTTCAGTGACAGTGTAGTGAGATTGGGTTTCATCCAATGTTTTTGAGTCATAATAGATGACATAAGGAATTCTTTCTCTTCTATGACCAAGAACAGCCCCAACGGCTCTATCAGAAGCATCACACATTAACTCATAGGGCAAGGACCAATCTGGGGGTTGGAATATTGGGGCAGATGTAAGATCAGTTTTGAGTTCAATGAAGGCTCTCTTGCAAACCTCATCAAAATGGAAAGTGACATCATTTTGGAGCAACCGAGTGAGTGGGAGGGCAATCTTGCTGAAGTTATGGATGAATCTCCGATAGAAACCGGCATGACCAAGGAATGAACGGATGTCTCGAACAGAAGTGGGCTCAGTTAGTGATTGGATCACTTCAATTTTGGCTGGATCAACTTCAATACCATATTTTTAAACTATGTTCCCTATAACAATCCCATTTTCAACTATGAAGTGACATTTTTCAAAATTTAACACAAGGTTGCACTTGACACACTTTTGGAGGACAATAGAGAGTGAATTCAAACAAGATTCAAATGACTCACCATTAATGGTGAAGTCATCCATGAAGACTTACATGCAGTGTTCAATGAATTCAGAAAAGATACTCATTATACACCTCTGGAATGTTGCAGGAGCATTGCAAAGTCCAAAAGTCATTCTTCTATATGCATATGTTCCAAAGGGGCATGTGAAAGTAGTCTTTTCTTGGTCCTGAGGTGAGATTGGGATTTGAAAATAGTCGGTGTATCCACTAAGAAAGCAATAGTGTGACTTTCCGGCTAATATTTCTAGCATTTGATCAAGGAATGGAAGAAGGTAGTGATCTTTTCATGTTTTAGCATTCAATTTTCAATAATCGATGCATACATGCCATTTGTTCTTCACTCGAGTTGTGACTACCTCCCCATGTTCATTTGTGACAACAGTTATCCCACCCTTATTAGGTACAACTTGAATTGTACTAACCCATACACTATCAGAAATTGGGTAAATCAAGTGCGGCATTAAAAGGTGGTAAAATTATCTTTAGAAAAATGTAGTCTTTCATGCATAAAATTTGATTTATTCTTATCTTATGCCTATAAAAATAATTTGGATGAAATTGATTAAATATATAATATATAAATTTCATAATCTGGTTAATACTATTCCTTCCAATAAATTTCATGGCTATGTTATGACACTCACATTTTGAATAGTATATTGTGGTTTTAAACTTAGTGTTTCTTACAACATAAGTTATCAAATATGTTAAATTTAAAAGAGTTATACTATAAAATCTTTTGGTGTTATAGCATAATCCATAAAAATTAAATCATACATAAATATAATTAAATAATTAAACGTCCAAATAATATGAATTTATTGGAAATAAAATATGGAAACAAATTAAAGACATAAAATTAATTTCATGTTTTCCAACAACATGACACATAAAATAATAAATAACATATATCAATGTGCTTTTGTCGTCGTAGTTGTCACCACAATCTGCTAATGGTGATGGCCAAATATACATCGCTAGCCGAAAGCAAACAACCATTCCCATGGAAGACACAAAATGCTACCTAAAATACCACCATCTATTCATGGTCAACAATCAAGGCTGGTAGGAGGTAGTGCACAGGTTCGGGTTAGGGTTTGGCAATGTCAACTTTTGCTGGTGGAGGCTCATGACTTATGACAACCCGATGAAACACAATAGTAGAAAGCAGGGATTCAACTATGTTGACTGCTCACCCTGGCTGGTATGGATGGTGGTGGTGGGTCTGGCTGGTGTAGCATAAGGTGTTGTGCAGGTTGAGGGGATAGGACGGAGATGGTGTCCACACAAAGTAGAGGAGGGAGGAATGTGTGAGGATTTATTATACATCTATAGTAGAGGAGGGAGGGTGTGCGGCCAACTGGAGATTGAGGAGGTGTCTTGGTGCTGCAATGAAGGGGTGGTCATTACTATTGTTTAATTTGTAGAAGATAAAGTGGAGGGTGGTGTGCATTATGTGCAGGAAATAGGGCATGTTGTGTTGGTGTATTGAGAGGAGACAGAGGCGGTTTTCTACCCAGGTGGAGAGGAGATGGTGGAGGCTGGCTTTGTGCAGAGAAGTGGTGACCCTCCTTAGGGTTTTCTCCCTAACCAAAGAAGAAGATCTCCCCTCTCCCCAAGTATCTTCTGAAAATAAGGAACTCAAAAATGAAAAAAAATAAAAGTTTAAAATTAAAAACAAATCATATTATCTAAATGCTAAATAATTATGATGATGATGATGATGATGATAGAATTATATAAATAAATATTATACTAATTATATATAAACCAAAATAATTAAAATATAATGTGATATTGGTGTATATATATATGCACATGTAATTAGATACTCTAAAATATAGATATAATTAGATAAAAATATAATATTACTACTATTAAATATTAATATAATTTTATAAAAAAATAAACTAATAATATTAATAAAACTATTACAAAAATTTATAATACAATCCAATAATATATAATACTGATATTGAAAATTAATAAATATTAATAAACTAATAATAAAACTAATATTAGTGAGACCACTATAAATAATAAAATAGTATTAAATACTAAATGTTAATAAAATATAAAATTAATATAAACTAATAATAATAATAATTACTAAATTTTGTATATAAATTAACTAAAAATTATCAGAATAACTAAAACACTACAAAACTATAAAAAGAATCTAAAAATACAGAAAAAGATAAACTAATTAATTAAAACTAAGTTGAAAATTTATGTAAAATGTTAGTGAAATCCATGTGCATCGTTTTCTTTAATGTATGAATGGATTTTTTTTAATTTTCATATCTTTTTGATATCCTTTTTCATAAACCCTTCAGGTTGTTTCATATAGTCATCTTCCTGAAGGTTCTAGTTAAGGAAGGTTGTTTTGACATCCATTTTTCAAATCTCATAGTCATAGTAAGTCGTAATGGCAAGCAAAATTCTGATGGATTTCATCATTGCAACTGGTGAAAAATTTTCATCGTATTTAATGCCTTAACATTGTTTAAACCCTTTTGCAACTATTCATGCCTTATAGGTACTGACTTGTCCTTCCATGTCTAGTTTCTTCTTGAATAACCATTTGTAACCAATAGGATTTTCATCCACTAGAGTATCTACCAAAATCCAGATTTTGTTTTAGTACATGGAATCCATTTCAGGATTAATGGATTCTTTACACTTGGAAACACCTGTGCCACTTACTACTTCCTTTTATGTTATGGGATCATTATTATCAACTAATAATGAGTCACCATCCTCAATGACTGCAAAACCATACCATACTGGTTCTCTAACCTCACTTGTACTCCTACGTAGTACTTATGGCTCTGGAACAGTTATGTCTTCCACGGGGCATTGTGGAATCTATTCCTATACCAAATCTTATGTTCCTTGAGCCTCAACTTTATTGAAGTTCATCTCGCTCTCACTATCTCTTTTAGATATGTTTTCCCTCTCAAGGAATATGAAGTGTCTTTCCACTATTAACTTTGTTTTTGAGGTGTTATATTGTTAGGTCCACTATGCTAGATACCCTAATAGGGGGTGAATCAGTGTATGATATATTAAAACAACTTCCCTTTTTTATCTTGTTTTGTTGTTAGAAAAAACTCTCTTCTATCTCCTTCCCATTACAGAGTATGAACAAACCTTAAAGCATACACAGGACACAACAATTTTACTTGGTTCACCCTCACTGGGCTACGTACAATGAGCATAAACTAGTGATGTGACGATGTACCAAATCCACTATAAGCACATTGCAGTTTACAGGTTCGAAGTGGACTCATTGTCCCTTCTAGTTTACAACCAATCAAAATTTGAAATCTCATTGCTCTCTCAACTAAATAGAGCTCACTACTCATTTAGAAGATCCACTCACAGTTTAAAGACTTGTAGGTTCTTTAATTTTCATGAATACTTGTATCCTCAACTATGGATAGATGATCTGTTGAAGTTCCACTTTCATCTATAGATGAATACCACTTTGCCACTGAACACTGGGAAATCACCTTAGAACTACCTTTTCAAATCACACTACTTCACAAAGCTCCCCATTTTATGAAGCCCAAAGCAGCCTTTGCGAAGCTCCGTTGCGAAGCTCTGTTGCGAAGCTCCATTGTGAAGCTCCATTACAAAGCTCCCTCGCGAAGCTCACTCACAAAGCTCCCAATTTCATAGAGCTCAAACAAGCAACTGTGAAGCTCCTTCATAAAGCTCCTTAGCGAAGCTCCCAATTTCGCAGAGCTCAAACAAGCCACTGCGAAACTCCTTCGCAAATATCCTTAGCAAAGATCCTTTGCAAAACTCCTTAGCGAAGCTCCTTCACGAACTTCCTTTGTTATTTGAGAGACTTAATATTTTTCGTGAAAAACTCTCCACTCTTCTCAAAGGGTTCGAGGCCTATTTATAGATGATTCCATCGACCCTTAAACCTTCCATGCGAAATCAACACCACATCATCCCATTTGGAAAAGCTATGAAATTTCAATAGAAATTCTCTCTACTTCATGAAGCACCATGGAAATTTTCAGATTACGTAGCTCCATCGTGAAGCTCTTTAGCGAAGCTCCTTCATGAAGCTCATCATAATCACAAAGCTCACCGTCAAAATTCTTTATGTATTTTTCAAATCCACTTCATGAATCCCATCTTCAAGAAATTTAGTCCTTTTCTATATTTTTATGAGATCTTCAAGGAAGTACACTTTTATAAAAGCTCACCTCTTCTATTCACGAAGCTCATTATTATCGCAGAGCTTTCCATCAACATTCTTCATGTTTTTTCAAAACCACTTCATGAAGACCATATTTGTAAAATTCGGCTGTTTCCATATTTTGATAATATCTTTAAGGAAAGCCACTTTTCTCAGAGCTCACCAAACATCAAATTTTGGACCCCCAAAATTTGTAAAACACTAGAAACTGGCGCCACCTTGTATCTATTATTTTTGTACTGCCTTCGGATCTTCCATTCCTTGAGATCCTTCTTTGTCAACAAACACAACCAACCCAAAAATGTTGCAATTATAACTTGAGGGTTTTTTTCCCAACAATCCCTCCCTTTGGGTTTGTTGACAACTCTTCTTATAACAATTCTCTGCACTTTGATACCTCACTGAAGCTCCTTCCATAATCTACCACCATTCACCTCTTGTGATTCAGATAAAGACCAAAGATTCACTCACCACATACTCTAAGATCACATGAGAAATTCTCGGTATGAGAAACAAGAGGAGTATGAAAATTTCATCAATGAATCACTTCATTTCTGAAACCAATTGTTGATACCATACTGATACTAATAAATTAATTTCATCACAAACCTTATCTATCGTGATATCTAATCTTTGATCGATCACTTAAAGCATCGTCATATTTGATACTCTCCCCCTATCTCATTGCCCCCTGCCTCACTACTCCACCTGTTAGCTTCTCCTTGTGTCTTGACTTAAGACTTTTTCTCTCGTAAAATACACACTTTATCCCCCTTGAATAGTCACATTCCCCCCCCCCTTTGTCAACAAACCCAAAGGTCACACCTCTTCAGTCTGAAATAGGGTAAACACCCACATTAGTACATTAGGGAAAAACTCATCATACCTCAAGGAGAGGGGGGTGATTCCACATCCACACTTGTTCAAGTGTGGGGAGTCGACTGGACTCCCAAAGACAATCGATGTCTCTTAAAAGCTTCATTGGGTAATGTAAGGACCCGACCCCAGTTGTCTGGAGCCAGTGCCTTGTTTGATTATGTTGGCATACATACAAGGAATATGAATCCCGAAGGACCAACTAGTTTAGTATTATTGGAAACAAGATACATACATAAGTTCAACTTTACATAAGGAAAGGAAAAACAGCACTAATTTATTCCACTAGAGTCATCACATCTCCTAGATTATGCTTGAAAGTCATTCATAAAATACTTCCTCATGTCCTCAGAAAATGAAACATAAGAAAGGGGTGATCTCAAATGCTCAGTAAGAGTAAGAAATACAGTGGAAGATAATATAAACATTATACATGGTGAATAATTGAAAAAACATGCCTTTAATAATAAACATGAACACATTATGCTAGGAATATGAGCTGAGTAAATAATGCCATAATAAAACATAATCATGGGTATTCTACTAGTCGAATAACCACATGAAATATCAATAGCTGAACTCATAATGATAGAATGAATAATGTCAGACATTCTGAAACATTTTTTTAAGGCCTCGGCCAAGATGTCTAATGATTAAGTCCTTGGCCAAAATCTATATTACATTGGGAAAGGCCTCGGCCAATTCCACGTCTATTTGTCTCATGAGACCTACCGATGCATCAAGGTGATATAGTGGGCCCCACCCAATACATAATAAGTCCAATGCACTCCTTATATGAGCGGGGATAAACATAAATAACAAATACATTCATATTGAAACTATCATATGAAATTTAACTATCTTTCCTCAAACATAAAACACTAACCATTCGGAATAATATGGTGAATGGTTTTAGGATAGATCATCCACAATAGAGTTATTCATAAACCATTAAATCAAATATGGTATATGACTTCATAAATGATTAAACTCAATAATACCATGGAATCAATAAGAGTGTTGAATTAGACGAAAACACTCTTATAAAATCATTAAGCAATTCTTGATATAAATACTCTTTTATTTTGAAAACAAGAGTTATTTTGGAAAAATATTTGTATAAAACCAGAAGTGAATTAAGATAGTATTTTCATAATAAAATGAATGATTTTATAAGGATAATGGTTCTCAAAAACATATTATATAGTTCCCTTGAAAATAGATACGAATTTGAGAAATTCCCTTAAATCGGGCTCGTATTTTGGAAACAACTTTGAAAGTTCCTTTAAAAATGTGTAAATATCCATAAAATAAGGAAGGGTTCTGGTTTGTACACATATATATTATAATCACACAGAATATATGATTAGTACATAACAATACATAATAATTTCATTTAGGTAATTAGACAATGAAAGTATCCCGCATGAAAATGGAAGTTCGGGTGAAAACCCCTTACACTTTGTAATCAAATGATTCGTATGCCCAAAAATTAATAACATAAAAATGATAGATTTAATACCATGAAGATAAAGATATTCATGATATGTGACATCAATGGTCAGTATAAATACACCATACAAAAGTATTACAAGTGAATATGGAAAATCTCACGAAAATGGAAGTGAGATGAAGAAACCCTTACCTTAACTCCAAACGTGTTCCACTCTTGTACTTAAGCTCCTAGAATATGAAATTATACTTGTTAATAACTTATTTAAGAACCTATTAGACATTTATTTAGTTTACCATAATTCTGGTTAGTTCATTTATGTCTTTATTGACAATTTATTGTATTGAATTTCGTCGTTCTGGAGTGTTTGTTTCTCTTATTTTCATATTCGGTTCACTTGTTTTTAAGTAATGAAGTGGAATGGATGTAAATCTCCAGAATTGAAATTATATATTATTTATGAATATAAATAGGTGTTATTGTTCATTTATATAACTTGGTTACATGGAACGAGGATGAATTATCATATAGAACTTTAATGATAATTGTTTCGGTTAATTTGTGGGTTTTGATTACAACGAACTCATTTTTCATTATAACCTAACACCATTTGAACAAAGGGATTACAGAATCTTAAATAGGTTATATTATATATAATAATCTGGTTCAACCATAACAAGAATGGTTTCATGACCAGAATTTAGAATGATAAAATAAATCGAAATTCCATCGTCCTTGAATGTGTAAAATTGACACATCTCGGATGGTGTTCTTGCTACTAGTATAAACGAAGGTAAAAAGGGGGAGATGATGATAAATTATTCCACTATCATGAAAACATTAAATTACATATAAGGTACTATATTAATCACAAAATTTGTATAAATAGAGGTAATAGAAAAAGAAAACAAATGAACTTGAAAGGAAAGACAAAGAATTGAAAAGAGGAATTTACCTCTTGAACCAAACTTCCTTGAGAACCTCCTTAAGGGAGAGGTTTTGGTACTTTAATGAGACCAAAGCTTGATGGAAGTGGGAGAGGAGGTTGGGAGGGTATTTGGCCAGAATTTGGAGAAGACACAAGGCTTGAGAGGAGTGATTGGAAGAGGGGGTGAGAGGGGGGATTTATAGTAGAGGAGAGAGGGGATTTCTTAATATAAAACTCATTAATTTAGTATTTCTTCACAAGACAAGTAATAGTAATTATTCCATGAACAAGAATAGTAATTTTATCATGTGAATTCGGATTAAGGGTGGTTAAATCAGCCATGATGCTAGGAATAGTCCATTTAGCTTATAATGTATATATACGGTAAATTACCGTATTTTACTATTCATCAAAAAATCAAGTATTTCAGAAAAATCCCAAAAATTCACCCTAACCATTTTTTGACGTGTAGAATCCAAAAATTAAGTCCATTTTTCAAAAATAATTTTCTAAATATTATTAATTTAATATTTAATTAAAATCTTAATTTATTATCAAAAACCAGTTTTAAAACATTCATTAACTTATTCTAAAATATAGGTATATCGTACTTTCAACTTGAATATTATTTATATATTATCATAGGTAAGGTTACTATTCATTAGGTTATATCACTATTCATAAGGGTATGTTACTATTCACAAGGGTAGGTTACTATTCACCAAAAATTAAGTTTTTCTTATTGGACTCTAAATAACTTACTGATCGCGACTGTGTATGTCATATTTTTGAAATTCACATCACAGAAGTGACAAACCTATGTTTTAAGGGTCCCATAACACTTAGTAGTTAATGTGATTATGAAATATTTATAAGAAAGTAATTTCCTTTAAAAATTATTGGGTCGTTACATTCTCCCCTCCTTACAAAAATTTCATCCTCGAAATTCACAAAATATTACCTAAAAAGATTTGGATATGTCTTTAACATAAGCTCCTCAGGCTCTCATGTTGCTTCCTCCATCTTATGGTTCCTTCATAGAACCTTTACTAGACAAGTCGTCCGATTTCTCAATACTTGTTCTCTAGTATCAAGAATCTTGATAGGCTCTTCACAGTAAGATAGATCGGGCTCAAGTTCTACTTCTTCATAAGTGAGTACATGTGTTGGTTCTGGCATGTACTTTCTTAACCTTGACACGTGGAACACATTGTGAACCTTGGAGAGACTTGGCAGCATTGCCAAATGGTAAGCTACGGCTCCAATTTGATCCAGAATTTCAAAAGGTCCGATGCACCTGGGACTTAACTTTCCCTTCTTACTGAATCGTATAATACCCTTCCATGGAGATACCTTTAAGAAAACGTGATCACCCTCTTGAAACTCCAAATCCTTCCTTCGGTTATTTGCATAGATCTTTTGCCTACTTTGAGCTATTTTGATATGGTTCTGGATAATCTTCACATTTTCCATTGTTTCTTCAACAAGTTCTGGACCCACAAGCTTTCTTTCACCAACATCATCCCAGCAAGTTGGTGTACGACATCAACTCCCATATAATGCTTCATAGGGTGCCATCTGTATACATTAATGGAAGCTATTGTTGTAGGAAAATTCTATGAGAGGTAAATAATGATCCCACATGCCTTGAAAATCAAGTGAACAA
The DNA here is from genome assembly GCA_963277665.1 of Viscum album. Lineage (NCBI taxonomy): Eukaryota > Viridiplantae > Streptophyta > Magnoliopsida > Santalales > Viscaceae > Viscum > Viscum album. Next base: position 697,565,490 of record OY728131.1, on the reverse strand, counting down.
GACCTCAACGTGTCTTCCAATGTTTGAATAGTCCGTTCTAATTGTCCATCAGTTTGTGGGTGGTAGGCAGTGCTCAAACGAAGATCAGTATCTAGGGCCTTCTGAAGACTTTTCCAGAATCTTGACATAAAACATGGATCACGATCAGAAACAATTGATAGGGGTACTCCATGAAGTCTCACAACTTCATTAATATATAGTATTTCTAGACGTTCAAGTGGTAGATCTTCTCTTATAGCAATAAAATGCGCTGACTTGGTAAGACAGTCAACAATGACCCATATTGCATCATTCCTTCTAGGAGTCTTTGGTAGTCCTATGAAAAAGTCCATCGTGATATTATCCCATTTCCACTCGGGTATGGGAAGAGGTTGCAATACTCCTCTAGGCTGTTGCCTTCTAGATTTCACTTGTTGACAAACCATACATCTTGACGCAAAATCCGCAATCTCCCTCTTCATGTTGTCCCACCAAAAATGTTCCTTCAAATCTCTATACATCTTAGTGCTACTAGGGTGTATAGAGAAATTGGAACTATGAGCATCATCCAACAATTTACTCTTTAGATCAGGTATATCAGGAACACAAAGTCTCTTCCCAAATTTCAAAATTCCATCTTCATATACGAATTCACTCAATCTCCCATCATTCATAGATCTAATCTTCTTTTGAAACCCCTCATCATCATCCTGAGAACTTTTTATTCTTTATAGTAAAGATGGTTTGGAAACCAATTGAAAAAGAATTGATGTTTCACCTTCCATGGTTATTCCCATATCCATCTTTACTAGATACATGAAAATAGGATCCCTTTCAACTCTCATGTTGTTCAAAACTCCATGATCCTTTCTGATCAAAGAATTTTCCACCTTATTTGCCTTCCCCGAGTGGTAGTGTATCGTGCAATCATAATCCTTGAGTAGTTCAAGCCATCTCTTTTTCCTCATGTTGAGTTCTTTCTGGGAAAAAATGTACTTCAAACACTTGTGATCAGTATAAATCTCACATTTTTCACCATAGATATAATGCCTCCATATCTTCAAGGAAAAGATTACAGCAGCTAACTCAAGATCATGAGTAGGATAGTTTTTCTCATGAATTTTTAGCTGTCATGATGCATAAGCAATAACCCTATTGTTTTGCATAAGGATACAACCAAGCCCTTTCTTTGAAGCATCGCTATAAATAACAAACCCTTCATTCCCCGATGGTATAGTCAATATAGGATCATTGACTAATATTTTATTCAGTTCTTCAAAAAATTCTTCACAATATTTTTTCCAAACAAATTTAACCCCTTTACGTGTGATCTTCGTTAGCGGGTTAGCAAATCGGGCAAAATTCTGTACGAAACGCTGATAATAACCTGCTAAGCCAATAAAACTGCGTACCTCAGTTATGTTTGTTGGCATGGGCCAATCTTAGATTGCCTTTGTCTTTGCAGGATCAAATAGGATTCCATCCTTAGAGACAATATGGCCAAGAAAAGAAATCTCCTGAAGCCAGAATTCACACTTGCTAAACTTCCCATATAATTCATGTCTTCTGAGAGTCTTTAGGATAATGCGCAAGTGATTTTCATGTTCTTTGCAGCTTTTGGAGTATACCAAGATAACATCAATAAATACCACTACAAAATCATCGAGATATTCCTTGAAAACTTTGTTCATTAGATCCATGAATACAAAGGGTGCATTAGTCAATCCAAAAGGCATTACTGTAAACTCGTAATGCCCATACCTGGTTCGAAATGCTGTTTTCAGAATGTCTTCCTTCTTCACACTCAACTGATGATATCCAGATCGAAGGTCAATATTTGAAAAGTATTGAGCTCCATGCAGTTGGTCAAATAAATCATCAATGCGAGGTAGGGGATACTTTTTCTTTATTGTTATAGCATTGATCTCCCTGTAGTCGATACATAACCTCATAGATCCATCTTTCTTCTTAACAAAAAGGACAGGGGATCCTCGTGGAGAAACACTAGGGTGGATAAATCCCTTATTACTCAATTCCTCTAGTTGTTTCTTTAGTTACACTAGTTCCACGGTGGCCATTCTATAAGGGGTCTTCGATATAGGCCTTGAACCAGGAATTAAATCAATGGAAAACTCAATTTCTTGTTCTGGAGGATGTCCAGGTAAATCTTCTGGAAACACATCAACATATTATCTCACAATAGGTAAATACTCTATTTGAATATTCCTTTCCTCACCCACATTTATTTCATTCTCTTCCTCCCCAATAATTGAATTTAGTTGAGCTATTAGGGGTGGATCTAGATAAGAATCAGGTGGTGACAATTCTGCTCTAAAGATAAGGTGTTCTTTATCATCATCATCAAAAATCGTAACCTCCTTCTTCTTATAATAAATTTTTGCATCATGATCTGAAATCCAATCCATACTGAGGATTATATCGAATTCAATCATGGGTATGATGATGAGATCAGCAGATAAAGAACATTTGTATTCCCTAATGGGAATAGATTGACAGAACTTTGTAGCAATGATACTTCCCTTAGAAGTTTTGACTGAAAACTCCCTTGTTAAATCAAATTAGAAATATCTAATTTTCTTAGCAAACTGAGAAGATATAAAACAATGCAATGATCTAGAATCAAATAAAGCATTGGCTAAGCTTGAGGAAACGATCAAAGTACCTGCCACCACATCACGTGGAACTTCAACCTCTGTAGTTATGATCGCATATGTTTTTCCTTGCTCCCTTGGCCTCTTCTGTTGCATATTTCCTTGACGTTTTGGACAATTATTAGCATAGTGCCCCATCTTCTGACAATTATAGCATCAAACATCATTGGCTTCCTTTTTTACTTTTCAATCACCAGCAAGATGGCCTTTCTGACCACATTTGTAATATACTCCTTTTCCTTTTAAGCATGCACCAGGGTGTTTCCTTCCACAATTGTCACATGGTGGAAATTAGACTCTTCCCTTCTTACCTATTTCCTTATTTCCTTTCCCAGGGTTTTTGGCAGCCCTCTTCTTTTCTTGCTTTCCCTTAAAATCATAATACTTAGAGAATTATTTTTCTGTCTTGATGGCACATGAAACTATATCCTCGTATGATGAAAAACTTTGGGAGACCAGTGCTCGCCTGAGGAATGGCTTTAGGCCATCAAAGAATCGATCAATTTTGCTCCTTGGATTTCGTATATAGTCCACAGCATGTCTTACTAACCTTGTGAAGTTGGATTCATACTTGGCAACATTTTCATCCTCCTTCTGCCTTAGATTCAAGAATTTTCTCTCCATATCTGCTCACTGCTCACGAGGGAAATATTTTTCTAAGAAGATTTCCTTAAAATCCCTCCATTCCATCTCTTCTATCTCTTCCTCCTCCTTTGTGTTTTGGATTAATGACCACCACTGATCTGCATCTCCTGATAGACGATATACTTCCATGACAACCTTTTCTCTTTCATTGCATCCCAAAGCAAGAAATATCTTCTCAAGGGAACATATCCACTGCTCTGCTACAAACGGGTTTATAGTCCCGTTGAATGATGGAGGTTTTTTTCACATAAAGTGATCTAGAATGGATCCTCCACATGATGGATCCGGATGCTCCATATGGGTAAGGTTATTATTCATAACCTGATTAAGTTGTCCCAGTATAGTTATGAGTTACTCAGCACCAGTCACAGCACCAGAGCCAACATCATTATCCTGCGTCGAAGGAAAATCCCTACAGGGGACATGTGCATTCGTGCGATTTCCATTCAGTCCAATAGGCGCTATATCTAGATAATGGCATACACTATATTAGGTTATGAATCACAATTTATAATCTTAACTTAAAAATACTCAAAAAAATTGTGATTCTACGCATGGATAATCCCATATTCACAAAAATGGTTTCTTTGAGGAATATTTACATTAAACTCCTTCATAATGGCTTGTAAAGAAAATGTGAATTATCCTAAGCATATCCCTCAGGAGTGTCATAACCAAGAGTGCAGCAAGCCCCGTTGTCGTGCACCAGTTCCCGTTCGAGTCTATCTCAAAGCGGTGTTTTGGGGTTTTACCCCTAGATACATCTGTGCTAGAGCTGCCTCCACCTGCTCGTATCCAGACAGGGATGTATTGTTTGAATGATCCACATAATCTATTACTTACCAAAATACTAGGACGTTATTGTATGTATATCCTCAAAGACTAACTTAGGGACTCTTCCCCAATTCTACATTTTCTAAATCTAGTTTCCAAGTATTCTACTAAACTTCCTCTGATACTAACTATAAGGACCCGACCCCAGTTGCCCGAAGTCGGTGCCTTGTTTGATTACGTTGGCATACATACAAGGAATATGAATCCTGAAGGACCAAGTAGTTTAGTATTATTGGAAATAAGATACATACATAAGTTCAACTTTACATAAGGAAAGGAAAAAACGACACTAATTTATTCCACTATAGTCATCACATCTCCTAGATTATGCTTGCAAGTCATTCATAAAATACTTATTCATGTCCTCGAAAAATGAAACATAAGAAAGGGGTGAGATCAAACGCTCAGTAAGAGTAATCAATACAGTGGAAGATAATATAAACATTAGACATGGTGAATAATTGAAAACAGATGCCTTTAATAATAAACATGAACACATTATGGCAGAAATATGAGATGAGTAAATAATCCCATAATAAAACATAATCATGGGTATTATATTAGTCGAATAACCACATGAAATATCAATAGCTGAACTCATAATGATGGAATGCATAATGACAGACATTCTGAAACATTTTTTCAACGCCTCGGCCTAGACGTCTAATGATTAAGGCCTCGGCCAAAATCTATATCACATTGGGAAAGGCCTCGGCCAATTCCACGTCTATTTGTCTCATGAGACATACTGATGCATCGATGGGCTATAGCGGACCCCACCCATCACATAGTAAGTCCAATGCATTCCTTATATGATCGGGGATAAATATAAATAACAAATACATTCATATTAAAACTATCATATGAAATGTAACTATCTTTCCCCAAACATAAAACACTAACCATTCAGAATAATATGGTGAATGGTTTTAGGATAAATCATCCACAATAGAGTTAGTCATAAACCATTAAATCAAATATGGTAGATGACTTCATAAATGATTAAACCCAATAATACCATGTAATCAACAAGAGTGTTGAATTAGATGAAAATACTCCTATAAAATCATTAAGCAATTCTTGAGATAAATACTCTTTTATTTTGAAAAGAAGAGTCATTTTGGAAAAATATTGGTATAAAACCAGAAGTGAATTAAGATATTATTTTCATAATAAAATGAGTGATTTTATAAGGATAATGGTTCTCAAAAACAGATTATAGAGTTCCCTTGAAAATAGATAAGAATTTGAGAAATTCCCTTAAATCGAGATTGTATTTTGGAAACAACTTTGAAATTTCCTTTAAAAATGTGTAACTATCCATAAAATAAGGAAGGGTTCTGGTTTGTACACATATATATGATACTCACACAGAATATATGATGAGTAAATAATAATACATAATAATTTCATTGAGGTAATTAGACAATGAAAGTATCCCGAATGAAAATGGAAGTTCGGGTGAAAAACCCTTACACTTTGTAATCAAATGATTTGTATGCCCCAAAATTAATAACATAAAAATGATAGATTTAATACCATGAAGATAAATATATTCATGATATGTGATATCAATGGTCAGTATACATACACTATACAAAAGTATTACTAGTGAATATGGAAAATCTCACGAAAATGGAAGTGAGATGAAGAAACCCTTACCTTAACTCCAAACGTGTTCCGCTCTTGTACTTAAGCTCCTAGAATATGAAATTATACTTGTTAATAACTTATTTCAGAACCTATTAGACATGTATTTAGTTTACCATAATTATGGTTAGTTCATTTATGTCTTTATTGACAAGTTATTGTATTGAATTTCGTCGTTCTGGACTGTTCGTTTCTCTTATTTTCATATTCGGTTCACTTGTTTTTAAGTAATGAAGTGGAATGGATGTAAATATCCAGAATTGAAATTATATATTATTTATGAACATAAATAGGTTTTATTTTTCATTTATATAACTTGGTTATATGGAACGAGGATGAATTATCATATAGAACTTTAATGATAATTGTTTCGGTTAATTTGTGGGTTTTAATTACAACGAACTCATTTTTCTTTATAACCTAACACCATTTGAACAAATGGATTACATAATATTAAATAGGTTATATTATATATAATAATCTAGTTCAACCGTAACAATAATGGTTTCATGACTAGAATTTAGAATGATAAAAGAAATCGAAAGTCCATCGTCCTTGAATGTGTAAAATTGACACATCTCGGATGGTGTTCTTGCTACTAGTATAAAAAAAGGTAAAAATGGGGAGATGATGATTGAAACACATGGTATATTGTCGCTTATCGACCGGTCAAGGTTCTGGTGCTCTGCTAATGTGTATAGCAGCACTCGGGTCGAATCCTCGACGATGATACTTTGTAATAGTCGTTTGTTTTTAGTTAATTGTATTCTGATTGGGGGGTTTGTTTGCAGAGATTATGAAATAATTTATGGATGATGTTTGATTTAACAAATTGATAAAGATTGGGGTGAGTTCATCATTAGGTATTTAAGCTTGTGATATCCTTGAGTTTTTCTTTATATTGCATTATATTAACACCCATGTCACAAGATGATTTTGATCGGAATTCCCAAGTGTTAAAGCTTTAATCCAAGCCGTAACATAACTTAGGTTTCTAATCATTACCATTACTTGTTTATGGTAGTGTATTTTTGGTTCCAATAATCCATGGAATCCACATATTAAACAAAACATGTCATTAATCCATGACATATAAAGTTCAACATACACAATATTAATTTAAAGAACATTCGTCGAGCAAAAGCTCTCAATCACTTAACATACCTAAATTATAACTCGCCCCAATTAAAGATTTACCCAGCCATTAAAATGATTACTAATCTGGTTATAATGATTATTATGATAAATTAATAATATAAGATAAATAAAGGGATAAGAAAAGATTTTTGCGTCGAACACACACACACACGAACGATGATGATAATTAAAAACGGATTTTTGATTGAATGAGGAAGCAAAAGAAGGGAATGGGATTCAAATAAATTTAAACTATTTTAAGAAAATAAATATTAAACTACAGAAGGTGGATGATAATAATAAATATTGAAGAAGAAACTTGCATTGAAACAAAATTACAAAAGAAAGGACTTACAAAATTACAAAAACAAAGAACACGAAAGTAAGTGAAAACAAAGAGAGGAGGAAAGGTCTCTCAAGTGAAAACTTGAGTATGGAAGATCCTCCCAAGCCTTTTGAAAGGCTGTTGTCATGCCAATATGTTCTCCTCTCTTCTTAAATGCCAACCCTTTTGAAAGGAGAGTAGGGGATGTATTTATAGCCCAAGGTGGTGGACTGTTTACATTCCAGAAATACCCCTCCACTTGGCTCGTAGATATGGACATCAAGACAGCCGAATATTGAGCAATCTCCTTCTTCAAAGTTGTAGATAATAAATTTGTCCGACTACTCTCAAAATTTTGAGTCATTTGGACTTAAGGATCAAAAGTTATGGTCGGTTGATTAAACAAAGTAAAACTGTCCATTTCAATCCAGTCTTTTTGAATTCCATAATGTGAAAGTGTTTTTGAATATGAAGATGTCTTCAAATCCGATTTGGTTCTTCAAAAAATTCGGCCAACTATATCTCCTCTTTCACACTCTTCATGTAACCTAGTAAATCAATCTTCATGAATAGTCCAGTTTCTTCACAGATTCTTTGGTCTTGTTTGTGAGGACCATATGACCGGTCAAATGGCAGAATTGGCTCATGGTACCTTCTAATGAAATGTTGTTTATTTAAAGGGAAATCCTAAAAAACAAGAACCACACAATTTGGATTAGTGTAGTGATAGTTATTATTAAAATAGTAAACTGACTCAATTGGACTACTAAAAATGCTCAAAAATTATACTTAATATTAAAACATTAATATTTCACACAAATTATGTACATTTCATATAAAATAAGTAAATGGAGTATATAATAAGTCATAAAAATATTAATAACATCAACTCCCCCACACTTAGTTTTTTGCATGTCCTCATGTGCAACAAATATAAAAACATGACAAAATCATTTTCACTCACCAACAAATATTAAAATTTTGTTTTCTCCAATCATGGGAGGTTTAGACTATTTCACTCATACATTTTGAAGTCCACCACAAGTTGTTATAGAAACAATGTTCCAAAACTAATTCATTTTTTCATGCTCAAATTTAGAAATGGAAAATGTGGACACTCAAAACTCACACCTCTCAAGATGATAAAATTTATTTGTGGAGGTTCACTCTTTCACCAACCAAAAGTGAAAATCTTAGAGTTTGAAAAGATCTCTCAGCTTACAATCTCTATCCAAATTGAAAAAGAATCAAGAGGTATTTTTAAGGGGTTTTTCTGTGGCTATGGGATGGTATGAATATAATGTCTAAGAGAGAAGAAGAGGGGTAAAACACCAACATAGAAAAAGCAATGCACATTTTTTTTGAAATAAAACATGGAAGGAAATGAAAACACATATTTATAAGGGAATGATTGTGTGAATAAAGACACAATAGAGGAAGAAAATATTAAGGGGATGAGAAGATGAAATATTTACATACCACAAAACTTCTCTCAATGATATAAGAATATAATGCAAGTGTTCTTTTTTTCTTCTTCTTTTTTCTTTGTTTTTTCGAAAGTTGACCTTGAAACAGATCTCACACTCATATACCAACCCATTTTGGATCTCCTCAAGACACTAATTGTAATAGTTATAATAAGATAAAAGGTTGAGAAAGAGTGATTTTTGACCTACCCAAGACACAACCCATTTTTTCATATTTTTGTTTTGTTTTTTTTTTTTTTTTTGATTTTTTTTTTTTGAACACTTTTAAATATCATTTGTACAATACATTCCCAAATCCCACTAAATGACAACCTCTCCCCCACACTGAAATGGATTCTTTCCCTCAAGCAGATGATAACTCGTTGAAAATCAATAATAGGGTACCCAAACAATGAAATCCATTCCCCCCAAACTTAAATTTCAAAAAAAATATGCAATGAAAATCCATGTTGATATTGGGTGGGAAAAGTTATTGGGCTTGTAATGTGGCTATCAAAGAAAAGGTTTTCATAGGCTCGAAGGGGCTTTCAAAAGGAGGATTAATGTAAGGGAAATGGGAGGCTATTTGGCTATTGTGATTCTCATGTGGTTCAGAAAATGCCTTTATCATATTAATACACACTAAGGTAGTAAATTCAGCTCAAAGGTCCACAAACTCAAGATTCACAAATGGGGGTGAAAACACACATTTTGAAAAGATGGCCATAGGTGGACTTGGTATGAAAGCAAATTTTGTTCCTCACAGTTTGGGAAAATCATTTTCCAAATCAAAAATTGAGCATTCAAAATGTGTTGGTTTTGAAACAAAATTCTTTATCCAAAGTCATAATGAAAATATAAAATTTTTGAGATGAAAACAATCATGTTGACTCCCCAAAAAGGTTGGAAAAAATTTCAAAACTCGATGGTGAGTAAGCATGACTCTTTTGGTTTGTGTTTTTACATTTTTTTTATTTTTTTTAGTGTTTTTTTTTTGTTCTTTAAAATACACATACACACAAAAGAGAAAGAGAAAAAAAGTGTTGTAAAAAAAATTGGTAAAAAATGAAGGAGAGAAGAATAAGAAGAAAGAGGTAGAGAGATGAAGAGATAGAGAGAGAGTTAAAGGTAAAAAGGTGCCCCCTGGTTTGGATTTGGCGGGTTTCCATCTCCATCTAGTGGTAGGTTGACTGGAGAAGTTGGGTATCCAATGGAAGTAGATGATGATCTAGGATTGTGTGTCCTCTCATAATGATGCTTTAACTGATGTCCATTAACCGTGAATTTCCTTTTGGAAGAGGGGTCTTGGACTTGCACTGCACCAAATGGGTAAACATTAGTAATAACAAAAGGACCTTCCCAACGAGAATTAAGCTTACATGGGTGAAGTTAGAATCGATAATTGAAGAGCATTACCTTTTCACCTTCATGAAATACCTTTATTAGGATGTGTCTATCATGGAGTACCTTAGCCTTCTCTTTGTACAGATTGGAATTATCATAGGATTCAAGTCAAAGCTCCTCCAGTTCAGCCAATTGCAACAATCTTTCTTCACCAGATTTTTCACAATCAAAATTACAGGTTTTTACAGCCCAAAAAGACTTATGTTGGATTTCAACTGGTAGATGACATGCTTTACCAAAAACTAGCCTAAAAGGAGACATCACAATGGGTGTTTTATAGGCAGTTCGATAAGCCCAAAGTATTTCACCAAGTCTTTCAGGCCAGTCTTTTCTGGTGGGTTTTACAATTCTCTCAAGCACTCTTTTCACTTCTCTATTAGAAAGTTCATCCATTCCATTTGTTTGGGGGTGATATGCAGTTGAAGTTTTATGTACAACCCCATTCTTTTTCAAAAGTGATTCCATGGTTCTATTACAAAAATGGGTTCCTAAGTCACTGATCAAGGCACGAGGCATGCCAAATCTGTGGAAGATGTGTGTCTTTAGAAACTCACTAACAGTATGTGAATCATACTTTCTAGTGGGTTTGGCCTCGAACCACCTAGAAACATAATCAACCGCAATAAGGATGTATGAGAATCCATTGGAAGGGGGAAATGGTCCCATGAAATCGATGCCCCAAACATCGAAGATTTCACAAAAGATTAAGGGATTTTGGGGCATTTCATTTCTTTTGGAGATTGTGCTGAACTTTTGGAAAGTGGGACATGATTGACAGAACTCATGTGAGTCCTTGAAGAGTGAAGGCCAGAAGAATCCAGAGTCTAGGACCTTTCGGGAGGTCCTTTGTGGTCTAAAGTGGCCACCTCCTGGAAGTGAGTGACAGAATTCTAATATGGAAGAATGTTCATTTTCATCAACACATCTCCTTATTACCATGTCATCCCCAGTTTTCCAAAGTTTATTTTCTTCCCAAAAATATTATTTTGAATCACTTTTCAACTTCATTTTTTGTTCTTTTGAAAACTTTTCAAGAAAAACACCAGAAACCAAGTAATTTACAATTGTGGCATACCATGGTATTTTTGGAGTGAGAGATGAAAGGTGATCAGTGGGGAATTCAGGATCTATTATTTCATATTGAGAAGAATTAGAAATTTTACTCAAGTGATCAGCAACAGGGTTTTCTTTTCCTGGTCTATCTTTGATTTCAAGATCAAACTCTTGGAGCATTAGGATCCATATTATTATCCTCGGTTTGGAATCACTTTTCTTGAGTAAGAACTTTATAGCAGAATGGTCTATGAAGATGATAATTTTGGCACCTAAGAGATAGGGCCGAAATTTATCTAAGGAAAAAACCACTGCTAAAAGTTCCTTTTCAGTGACAGTGTAGTGATATTGGGTTTCATCCAATGTTTTTGAGGCATAATAGATGACATAAGGAATTATTTCTCTTCTATGACCAAGAACAGCCCCAACGGCTCTATCAGAAGCATCACACATTAACTCATAGGGTAAGGACCAATCTGGGGGTTGGAATATCAGGGCAGATGTAAGAGCAGTTTTGAGTTCAATGAAGGCTCTCTTGCAAACCTCATCAAAATGGAAAGTGACATCATTTTGGAGCAACCGAGTGAGTGGGAGGGCAATCTTGCTGAAGTTATGGATGAATCTCCGATAGAAACCGGCATGACCAAGGAATGAACAGATTTCTTGAACAGAAGTGGGCTCAGTTAGTGATTGGATCACTTCAATTTTGGCTGGATCAACTTCAATACCATATTTTTAAACTATGTTCCCTATAACAATCCCATTTTCAACCATGAAGTGACATTTTTCAAAATTTAACACAAGGTTGCACTTGACACACTTTTGGAGGACAATAGAGAGTGAATTCAAACAAGATTCAAATGACTCACCATAAATGGTGAAGTCATCCATGAAGACTTACATGCAGTGTTCAATGAATTCAGAAAAGATACTCATTATACACCTCTGGAATGTTGCAGGAGCATTGCAAAGTCCAAAAGTCATTCTTCTATATGCATATGTTCCAAAGGGGCATGTGAAAGTAGTCTTTTCTTGGTCCTGAGGTGAGATTGGGATTTGAAAATAGTCGGTGTATCCATTAAGAAATCAATAGTGTGACTTTCCGGCTAATCTTTCTAGCATTTGATCAAGTAATGGAAGAAGGTAGTGATCTTTTCATGTTTCAACATTCAATTTTCAATAATCGATGCATACATGCCATTTGTTCTTCACTCGAGTTGTGACTACCTCCCCATGTTCATTTGTGACAACAGTTATCCCACCCTTATTAGGTACAACTTGAATTGTACTAACCCATTCACTATCAGAAATTGGGTAGATAATACCAGCTTAAAGAAGCTTAGTGATCTCTTCCCTAACTACCTCAAGGATGAGTGTATTGAGTCTTCTTTGTGGTTGTCTAATTGGTTTGGATGATTCCTCAAGATGGATGTGATGCATGCAAAGGGCAGGGTTGATTCCTGGTATGTCATCTAGGGTCCAACCTAAGGCCTTTTTGTTTTCCTCTAACACCTGAACAAGTTTGGACTCCTCGGTTTCAGTAAGGGTGGCAGAGATAATGACAGGATATGAGTGATCATGAAAGAGGAATGCATATTTCAGGTGTGTAGGAAGAGGTTTCAGATCAGTCTCATCTTTTATTTATGGGTTAGACATCTCAGGAATGGATGAAGGGAGTTCAGTTGCTTCAGATTCATTCTCCTTAATACTGTCCAAGGTGGAGCAGTAGATATCAGAGTTGATGTGGGATTCAAGAGAGTTTTCAAGTTCTTCTAGATTGATGGAGTCTATGAATGAGAGGTCCACATCAACTTCACCATTTATGACTTGGTTAATCATGGTGCAGATTTCACAATATCCTTTGTCATTATAACATGAAGAACATGGTGGATTGGGGTTCAATTGAATCTTAGAAGTGTCCTCAGAATCATGGATTGAGAATGCAGAGTGATCCTCGGATGGGTATCGCATGGCTTGGAAAATGTTGAACTTGACCAGTTGGTCACCGAATTCCATGGATAGGATGCCTGAATGGACATCAATCTTGGTCCTCGCAGTCATGAGGAATGGTCTTCCTAGAATTAGGGGAGATCGAGAAGAGTTCGTCTCACCTTCCATGTCAAGGACATAGAAATCAGCAGGGAAGATAAGATCATTGACTCAGACAAGGACATCCTCAATTATTCCCTCAGGACTGGTTGTGCTTCGATTGGCTAACTGACTGACAACACTTGTTGGGTGCAAGGGACCTAGACCAAGGTTGGAGAATATGGATTTGGGCATGACATTAATTGAGGCTCCTAGGTCTATGAGTGCATCATCAAAGTTGGAACTTCCAATTTGGCATGGAACCGTAAAGGTACCTGGATCTTTGCACTTAATGGGTATAGACTGTTGGGTGGAAACATTTTCAAAGGTCCTAAGTTGCCTCTTGTGGGTAAACAAATCCTTGAAAAACTTGGCATACTTAGGAATTTGTTTTATGGAATCTAAGAGAGGAAAGTTGACTTCAACACATCTAAACATGTCGAGCATTTCAGGATCAGGTTCAAAGGACTTCCTTGGTTTAGAAACAGCTTGAGGAAAAGGAATTGGATTCCTAAGTGGAATGGAAGGAGGTGAGGGAATGGATTCAGGTTCCTTTTCAAGTTTATTTTTATTTTTGTTTTCTAGGTCAACATTCAAAGGAGGGTTTGAGGATTTATCTTGAGGCATAGCAAGTTTCTTTCCTGATCTAAGTGCAATTGCACTTACATTACCCTTGGGGTTGGTTAATGGTTGAGCTGGTAGTTGGGAAGAATTTTATTGTTGTTGTTGGCTCAGGTGGTATGCAAGTTGACCAATTTGGGTTTCAATGTTCTTGAGGCTTGAACAAGTGAAGAAGGAAAGATCTTCAACAGCACTTTCCCATGGTTTCTTGGAAGAAGAGGCTTGTCCCGGATTGGGATTGTCTTGATTTTGGTTCTTGGGAAATTGATTGTATTGGTTTTGGAATTGGGAAGGCTCACTAGGATAATGCAATCCAGGAGGAGGATTGTTCCTTTGAGGTTGAGGAACAAAAGGATAAGGTTGATGGAAGTTACCAACACCTTGACCATATTGAAACTGGTTTGGGTTTTGAGGTGGGAATTGAGGGGGATGAGAGATGGGATTACCATACCTCAGGCCTTGGTTATAGGAAGAAGAGAAGGGCTCAGAGTGAGGTTGGTTGAAGTTTCTAACAAACTGACCTGATAGTTGAGGATTGGTGTTCCGCTGAGCATATGCTGCATTGAGCTCCATTGGTCCAGATGAATTGGATTGATCCTCTTGAAGTTGTGGACATGTGTCAGTTGGATGAGATGAAGAGTTGCAGATTCCATAGTTTTTGACAGGTACAGGAAACATTGATTGTGGAGAAGATGAGGTTGGGGATTTGGTGGCCACAGCTAACTGTCGCACAAGACCTGTAAGTTCACTCATCCACTCGGTCATTTTGTTCGGCTCAATTGATTGATTATCTTGGGCTTGTTTGACTTGAGCATGTGCTCGAGTATGGAATTGTTGTGTGTTTGTAGCCATGTTACTTATGAGATCTCTTGCAGCTGCAGGAGTTTTATCAACAAGAGCACCACCACTTGCAGCATCTATGAGAGTTCTCTCCATAGCCAATAATACCTCATAGAAGTATTGGATCAAGAGTTGGTCAGGAATTTGGTGGTGTGGGCATGTTGTAACAAGATTTTTTAATCTCTCCCAGTACTCATGGAGTGATTCACTTGGGAATTGACGTATACCACTTATTTCCTTTCAGATAGAAGTAGAACGAGAAGCGGGAAAGAATTTTTCTATGAAAAGTCGCTTCATGTCATTCCATGTGGTTATGGAACCAGGAGGAAGATAGTAGAGCCATGACTTAGCAGTGTCAGCTAGGGAGAAATGGAATGATCGAAGTTTTATTTGTTCTTCAGAAACCCCTTGAGGCTTCATGGTAGATCACACCACTTGGAACTCTTTAAGGTGGAGATGTGGATCCTCACCGGCTAGCCCGTGGAAATGAGGAAGAACGTGAATCAAACCTGATTTGAGTTTGAAGTCAGCCTCTATGTTTGGATATTGAAAACCAAGAGGTTGGTAATTCATATCAGGGGCAGCAATTTCTTTAAGTGTTTGTTCCCTAGGATTGGCCATATCTAATTCAACTAGTTGGACAAAGACTGGTTCTTGAATTATTTGATTATCTCTTATGTTCCTCCTAAGTTGGCGAAGTGTTCACTCAATTTTAGGGTCAAACAAATCTGAAGAATTGTTTGGAAGGATACGGGGCATTTAGAGAGATTTTTGAAGAAAGAGGAAGACGAGTTTTTCTTTGTAATTTTTTCATTTTATGATTTTTAAGAGGAAGACGGGTTTTTCTTTGTGTTTTTTTTCAATCAATTTTTTTTTTATTTTGTTTTTTTTTTTCTTTTTTTTTACAATAACCAGAAACTAACGAATAATTAAAGCACCATCCTCGGCAATGACACCATTTGAAATGCACGGCCGATTGTCTCCTATCGACCAATCAAGGTTCTGGTGCTCTGCTATGTGTATAGCAGCACTTGGGTCGAATCCTCGGCGATGATACTTTGTAATAGTCGTTTGTTTTTAGTTAATTGTATTCTGATTGGGGGGTTTGTTTGCAGAGCTTATGAAATAATTTATGGATGATGTTTGATTTAACAAATTGATAAAGATTGGGGTGAGTTCAACATTAGGTATTTAATATTGTGATATCCTTGAGCTTTGTTTTATATTGCATTAAATTAACACCCATGTCATAAGATGATTTTGATCGGAATTCCCAAGTGTTAAAGCTTTAATCCAAGCCGTAACATAACTTAGGTTTCTAATCATTACCATTACTTTTTTGTGGTAGTGTATTTTTGGTTCCAATAATCCATGGAATCCACATATTAAACAAAACATGTCATTAATCCATGACATATAAAGTTCAACATACACAATATTAATTTAAAGAACATTCGTCGAGCAAAATCTCTCAATCACTTAACATACCTAAATTATAACTCACCCTAATTAAAGATTTACCCAGCCATTAAAATGATTACTAATCTGGTTATAATGATTATTATGATAAATTAAGAAGATAATATAAAGAAAGGGATAAGAAAATATTTTTTGCATCGAACACACACACACACGAACGATGATGATAATTAAAAATGGATTTTAGATTGAATGAGGAAGCAAAAGAAGGTAAGGGGATTCAACTGAATTTAAACTATTTTAAGAAAATAAATATTAAACTACATAAGTTGGATGATAATAAGAGATATTGAAGAAGAAACTTGCATTGAAACAGAATTACAAAAGAAAGGACTTACAAAATTACAAAAACAAAGAACACGAAAGTAAGTGAAAACAAAGAGAGGAGGAAAGGTATCTCAAGTGAAAACTTGAGTATGGAAGATCCTCCCAAGCCTTTGGAAAGGCTTTTTTCATGCCAATATGTTCTTCTCTCTTCTGAAATGCCAACCCTTTTGAAAGGAGAGGAGGGGATGTATTTATAGCCCAAGGTGGTGGACTGTTTACATTCCAGAAATACCCCTCCACTTGGCTCGCAGATATGGACATCAAGACAGCCGAATCTTGAGCAATCTCATTCTTCAAAGTTGTAGATAATAAAGTTGGCCGACTACTCTCAAAATTTGGAGTCATTTGGACTTAAGGATCAAAAGTTATGGCTGGTTGATTAAACAAAGTAAAACTGTCCATTTCAATCCAGTCTTTTTGAAGTCCATAATGTGAAAGGGTTTTTGAATATGAAGATGCCTTCAAATCCGAATTAGTTCTTCAACAAAGTCGGCCACCTATATCTCCTATTTCACACTCTTCATGTAGCCCAGTAAATCAATCTTCTTGAATAGTCCGGTTTCTTCACAGATTCCTTGGTCTTGTTTGTGAGGACCATATGACCCGTCAAATGGCAGAATTGGCTCATGGTACCTTCTAATGAAATGTTTTTTATTTAAAGGGGAATCCTAAAAAACAAGAAACACACAATTTGGATCAGTATAGTGATATTTATTATTAAAACAGTAAACTGACTCAATTGGACTACTTCTAAAAATGCTCAAAAATTATACTTAATATTAAAACATTAATATTTCACACAAATTATGCACATTTCATATAAAATAAGTAAATGGAGTATATAATAAGTCATTAAAATATTAATAACATCAATGATAACTTATTACACTATCATGACAACATTACAGTACATATAAGGTACTGGATTCATCAAAAAATTTGGATAAAGAGAGGTAATATAAAAAGAAAACAAATGAACTTGAAAGGAAAGACAAAGAATTGAAAAGAGGAATTTACCTCTTGAACCAAACTTCCTTGAGAACCTCCTTAAGGGAGAGGTTTTGGTCTTTTAATGAGACCAAAGATTTTTGGACGTGGGAGAGGAGGTTGGGAGGGTATTTGTCCAGAATTTGGAGAAGGCACAAGGCTTGAGAGGAGTGATTGTAAGAGGGGGTGAGAGGGGGTTTTATAGTGGAGGAGAGAGGGGATTTCTTAATATAAAACTCATTAATTTATTATTTCTTCACAAGACAAGTAATAGTAAGTATTCTATGACCAAGAATAGTAATTTTATCATTTGAATTGGGATTAAGGGTGGTGACATCAGCCATGATTCTAGGAATAGTCTATTTAGCTTATAATGTATATATACGGTAAATTACTGTATTTTACTATTCATAAAAAAATCAAGTATTTCAGAAAAATCCCAAAAATTCACCCTAAACATTTTTTGACGTGTAGAATCCAAAAATGAAGTCCATTTTTCAAAAATAATTTTCTAAATATTATTAATTTAATATTTAATTAAAATCATAATTTATTATCAAAAACCAGTTTTAAAACATTCATTAACTTATTCTAAAATATAGGTATATCGTACTTTCAACTTGAATATTATTTATATATTATCATAGGTAATGTTACTATTCATAAGGGTATGTTACTATTCATAAGGGTAGGTTAATATTCACCAAAAATTAAGTTTTCTTATTGGACTCTAAATAACTTACTGATCGCAACTGTGTATGTCGGATTTTTGAAATTCACATCACAGAAGTGACAAACTTATGTTTTAAGGGTCCCATAGCACTTAGTAGTTAATGTGATTATGACATATTTATAAGAAAGTAATTTCCTTTAAAAAAAATTAGGTCGTTACAGGTAAGGATTTTGTCATAATGTCTAAAACCTGTAGTTTTGTAGGTACATACTCCAACTTCACAACCCTTGCTCCAATTTCTCCTTAATAAAATGATATTTTATCTCAATGTGATTTTTCCTTGAGTTATGGACTAGATTTTTTCTAAGATTTATAGAACTCTAATTATCGCACTGGATTCTGATCAGAGACTTCACTTCAACTCTCATATCATCAAGTTGTTACTTCATCCATAATAATTGTGTGCATGCTTGAGTGGCTGCAATATACTCATCTTCAGCAGTGATCAATGAAAAGAAATATTGCTTATTTATTATCCAAGAAATAAACAATCCACCAAGATAGAAATCACCTCCTGATGTTGATTTTCTATCATCTGCTAAACCGGCCCAATCTGCATCTGTATATCCCAACATCTCTGGTTAAGATTTATTATTATGCATCAAACTGAAATCCACAGTTCCTTTGATATATAGCATTATTCTTTTCACTTCAATCATATGGATTTCTTTGGGATTGCTATGATATCACACTTCTTGGCATGTGGTGAAAACAATATCAGGTCTTGTCATTGTTAGGTATAGTAAAATTCTAATAATCTGCATGTATTCAATGATATTAACTACCTTATCATCATTATCTTTTGATAATTTCATCCGGGTAGCAACTGAAGTCATCATCCCCTTGTAATTTTCCATTCCAAATATTCTCAGAACCTCCTTGGCATATTTGGATTGATAAATGGAAGTGTCATTCCTTCCTTGTGTCACCTCTAAACCAAGGAAAACGTTATCTCTCCAATCATTGACATTTTGAACTCACTTTTCATGAATTCAGAAAACTTTTTTCATTGAGATTTATTTGATCTGTCAAATATTATTTCATCGATATAAACTGGCACCATCATCCTTTTATTACTATTCTTGTTGAAATAGATATTGTAATCAACTCCACCTCGCTGAAAGCCAAGCTTCTTCAAGTACTGATCAAGCCTCAAATATCATGCTCTTGGGGCTTTCTTCAACCCATATAGCGGTTTCTTCAACTGATAAACTTTTTTATCATCTTTATGAATGAAAAAACCATCTGGATGCTCAATATAAAACTCTTCTTCCAGAACCCCATTCAAAAATGTATATTTGATGTCCATCTAAAACACTTTGAACTTTCTTTGCACTGTTATGGCTAAAAATAATCTGATTGTCTCCAGCTTTGCAACTAGTGCAAATGTCTCGTCGAAATCAATACCCTCTATCTGGGAGTATCCTTTTCACATCAACCATTCTTTATTTCGAATCATTGCTCCATATTCATTCATCTTGTTGCGAAAAACCCTTTCAGTCCCGATGACATTCATATATGTTGGCCTCGAAACAATCTCCCAAGTTTGATTCTTCTCAATCTGGTATAGTTGTTCATTCATCACCTAAACCTAGTTTTCATCTTCAAATGAATCAGCAAAACATTTAGGTTCAACTTGAGATAAGAGAGATGTATGTTACAGTGACTTCATTCTTTTTGTCTAAATTGATGTTGTCTGATCACCAATGATATTTTTCCTGTCAATTTCAGCTCGAATCTTTGGATTCTTTATAGATAGAGACTTGAATTCTTCTTGTTCATCATCAGTATCTTCTTTTAAGTCATCATATGTTACTTTTGTGCCCCCTGTGTTACTTTCCTCTTCATCACTTTCATCAAGAAACTATTCACTATGATGTTGAGTATTCTCTTCATTTTCCACAACAGTGCTGTCATTTCTCTCAACTACTTTTCGCAGCCTCTTGTTAAAGTATTTGTATGATTTTCTTTTACCTAATTATCCAAGGAATATCCCCTCATCTCTACATGAATCAAATTTCCTATGTTTTTCCTTATTTAGAATGAAGAACTTACTTCCAAACATTCAAAAGTATTTCACTATTGGATTCTTTCCGTATCATATCTCATACGGAGTCTTTCTTTCCTTCGGACACAAAAGATCCCTGTTAGAAATGTAGATCAATGTCAATACTACTTCCTTCCAAAATTTCTCTAGTAGGTCTTTTTCTATAAGAATTGTTCTTTTTATATTTTTTATGATCTGATTTCTCCTTTCAACCACTCCATTCTATTGTGGAGTTCTTACTGAATAAAATTTATGCCTTATCCCTTGTTTCTCAAAATATTCTTCCACCTGACTATTTGTGAATTTCGTACCATTATCAGTACGAAACTTCAGAATTTTCTGCCCAAGAATCCTTTTTTATTCCCTCCTATACTGTTTTAAACAACTAAACACATCATACTTATGGGAAATGGAAAATACCCATGCCATTCTACTGTATTCATCAATGAAAAGAACATAATATCTCTTCCCATCAATGGATCTTGGTGAGATAGGTCCACAAACATCAGCATGCACCAACTCAAGCACTCTTGTGGAATTCTTTTCCTTAGTCGTGTATGTTTTTCTAATGATTTTCCCTTGTTGACATGCATCGCACGTATGAGTACGATCGCATGATAGCTTAGGGAGGTCTCTTGCTACATCACACTTTACCAAATCTTCTAGGGATGGTTGTAATAGATGACTCAGTCATTTATGACATAGCTTGTTCTATTCCTCTCTAGAGAAAAAGCATATATCTTATTCTCCACATACAAGATAGAGATTTCCCTTTTTTCTTTTTCCCTATAGGACAACTGCATCATCTCTTCCTTTAACGATACACATCTTCTTAGTAAATCTTATAGAATGCCTAGAGTCACATAGTTGGCTAAAACTAAGTAGATTGTGACTGAGACCTTATACTACTAAGACATTAGCACATCTCATCTCTTTTCCTCCAAACCTAGACTTTCCCAAGCCAATTATCTTCAAGAATTCATCATTTCCAAATTTTAAAACTCTTTCTTTGTCATGTTTTATGCTTGTAACAAGATCCTTAGTCCCTATCATATGGGATGTTCAACTATTGTCAAGGATCCATACACCAGATCGGTCTGATACTTTAAGGTCAATTTCTACAACCATTGTATTCTCAACTCTCTCCTTATTGATCTATGTTTTTGACTTCATACTTGGAATGGATTGGAAATAATGAGATTCCTCGGAGTATGATAGACTAGCTTCATCCTGTAGAGATGCAAATCAATTTTATGTTTTCAACTCATTTGTTGATTCTCTGATTTGCTGCCTATGACCACTCAGGTTCTGTTTTGGCACATTCCTCTACATGATTGATATACAGTATCTAGAAATGTGCCCAAATCCTCTGCACCAAAAACAATGTCCCTCAAAAGATGTTTTATAATATTATGCTCTATTTGGCTGCTACTATTGTTCTTGTGTTCTTCGGTATCTCTTGGCTATGTAACATGCATTTTGTGAATGTCCTATCTTTCCACAGCAATAACACCTGATGTAGGAAGTATTCATGTGTGTCACTTATACACTTCTAATTTACCCTTGGATTATTTTAATCTTCTGATTTTTCTTCATGCCCAAATCAATCTTCAATTTTCGGGCGGGTTCTTACTGTCTGACTTCATCTTTCACAATTTTTTATTTTCGGTCAAGCCCCACATCAGCCTTATCATCTGAACACAATTGTTGCTTCTTTTCTTCTTGTCTACTATGCTCCACTTTCAACTTTTTAGTCTTATGAATGATTTTCTTTGTTGGTATCGTACTAGGAGTCAGGAGTTTTTCTTGATCCTATACTTTTCTTCATATAATGACAACTTCTTATTCAAGTTATTCTATATTCTTGATTTGATCTTTCACTTTGTTATTAAATCCATCAATCTCCATTATCTGTTCTTCAGCCTTGATCTTATGTCCATCAACCTTTTTTGATCTCTTTGTCCTGGAAGATTTAAGTTTTTCAATTTCTTTTTCCAGCTCAGACTTATCTTCTTCCTATTATTACATGTAGAGTTTGGAATCATGTACCGCCTTATTGGATTTCTTCATTTTTTCTCTCCAAACATCTATCTCTTCAAGGTCTGCTTCTAATTCAGATTCCATGTTGACTCTTCCTTCAACTTCTTCTTCTTCTTCATCAGCATCGGTTTCTTCCTTTTTCTGAGAACTACCAACAACTTCCACCGTAGCATTATCTTCACGATCTTTTCAGTTATCTATCTCTTCAACCTCTTCGACCTCAAACTCATATGAACTATCACATTCTTGTGAAAGAAGATTATTTTTCTTAAAAAAATTCTCTTGAACAGTTTCTTTCATTTCACATAGGCTAAAGACTTTTTCTTGGGAATTTAGGCTTCATCCTCATCATCTTCTTGAAACTTCTTAGGGAACCTTGCCACAAGATGTCCAACCTTTCCACATCAAAAAAAATCCAATGGAAGTTTCCCCTTTAACTTTCCTTTTCCTCTTTGTATATTTGAAGAAAGAAATGACATCACCTCATCTGTCTCTTCATCTTCCTGAGAATCTTCAATAGTGAGATTCTTCATGACCTTAAATTACACCTCCTTAGATTTACCCATTTCTACAGCCTCTTTATCATCGTTCCTCATTTCATATGAAACCAAGGTACTGTGCAAATTATCCAGTGTCATCTCTTTCATATCTTTGTCTTCCAATATTGAAACCTTTGGATTAAAGTGAGGTGGAAGTTTCCTCGGGATGCGCTTCACAATCTTTATATCTTCAATGAATTCACTGAGACCTTGCATATCCTCTACTAAAATATTTACTCTATCAAATAACACATCAATAGACTCATTCAGGTTCATTCTCATATCTTCATATTTTTTCCACAGAACTTGCAGCTTTGCCTATCTGACCTTTGTATCTCCTTCATATATATTCAATAGCTTTTCCCACATATCATGTGATGTTTTTCATGGCATCACCTTCATATAGATATAATTGGATAGGGATCCCCCTAAAACATTGATTCCCTTAGAATTAGCATCCAATTCCCTTCTTTCAACCTCTGATAATGAACCACTATTGATGTTGGCTGAGATACCATGTATCGCTGCTATAAACACATCCATTCCCAAAGATCGGAAGTAGTGTTGCATTCGATTCTTCCATAATTGAAAATTATTTCTCTCAAAGATCAGAATCCCTTTATTATTGGTGACCTCAATTGAGAGAAAAACACTGATATCAACCTTTCGCTCTGATACCAATTATTAGGTTCATTATGATAGATACCCTGATAGGGGGTGAATCCGGGTATGACGGATTAAAACAACTAACCCTTTTGATCTTGTTTTTTTATTAGACAAAACTCTCTTCTCTCTCATTCCTTTTGTAGAGTATGAACAAACCTTAAAACATGCATAGGACACAACAATTCTACTTGGTTCACCCTCACTAGGCTACATCTAAGGAGCATACATTGGCGATGTGTCGATGTACCAAATCCACTATAAGCACATTGTTGTTTAAAAGTTCTAAGTGTACTCACTATCTCTCTTGATTTACAACCAATAATAAGTTTAAAGCTCACTGCTCACTCAACTGAATAGATCTCACTACTCCTTTAAAAGATCCACTCATAGTTTAAAGACTTTTAGGTCCTTTCATTTTCATGAATATCTATATCCTCAACTATAGATAGATTATTTTTTGAAGTTCCACTTTCATCCATATATGAATACCACTTTTCCACTGAACACTAGGAAATCACCTTGGAACTACCTTTACAAAGCTCACTACTTCGCAAATCTCCCCATTTTGAAAAGACCAAACCATCCTTTTTGAAGATCCATTGCAAAGCTTTGTTGTGAAGCTCTGTTGAGAAGCTCTATTGCGAAGCTCCCTCACGAAGCTCCCTCGTGAAGCTCCCAATTTCACAGATCTCAAACAAGACACAGTGAAGCTCCTTCGCAAATCTCCTTAGCAAAGCTCCCAATTTCACAGAGCTCAAACAAGCTGCTGCAAAGCTCCTTCATGAAGCTCCTTAGCGAAGCTCCTTCGCAAAGCTCCTTAGGGAATCTCCTTCGCGAACTTCCTTCACTATTCGAGAGACTTGATATTTTTCATGAAAAACTTTCCGCTCTTCTCAAGGGGGTTGAGGCCTATTTATAGGTGATTCCACCAACCCTTGAACCTTATATGTGAAGTCAATGCCACATCATCCCATTTAGAAAAGCTCCAAAATTTTAGCATAAATTCTCTCGACCTCACAATGCACCATGGAAATTTTCTGATCATGAAGCTCCATCACGAAGATCTTTAGCGAAGCTCCTTAGAAAATCTCCTTTATGAATCTCCTTCATGAAGCTCATCGTAATCGCATAGCTCACTGTCAACATTCTTCATGTCTTTTCCAAATACACTTTATGAAGTCCATCTTCATGAAATTTAGGTCTTTTCTATATTTTGATGAGATCTTCAAGGAAATCCACTTTTCGCATAGCTCACCTCTTCTGTCTGTGAAGCTTGTCGTTATCACAGAGCTCTCTATCAACATTTTTCATGTATTTTCCCAAACCACTTCATGAAGCCCATCTTCACAAAATTCATCCCTTTTTCATATTTTGATGAGATCTTCAAGAAAATACACTTTTTTCATAGCTCACCAAACTTCAAATTTTAGACCCCAAAAATTTGGCAAACACTGGAAACCAGCGCCACCTTGTATATGTTCTTTTTGTACCACCTTCAGATCTTCCATTCCTTGAGCTCTTTCTTTGTCAACAAACACAACCAACCCAAAAATGCTACAATGATATCTTGAGGTATTTTTTCCCAACACATATAGATAATATCCCCTTGTTTATTTAGTGTATCCTATAAAGGTACACGTTGTACCTCAGGGTGAAAGTTTGTCACCTAAAGTGGCCTTAAAAAACTCTTTTCAACCCCACACATGTAAGTATAACAATGAAGGTTTCTTCCCATTCCATAAATGGTATGGTATATCATTTTCCACTTTATTTGGAACTTTGTTTAGTATTTTTACTTCTATTTTTAATACTTATCCCCAAAAATATAATGAAAAACTCATATGACTCATCATTGATCCCTCTGTGTCCAACAAGGTGCGGTCTCTCCTTTCACTTACACCATTCCACTAAGGTGTATAAGGAGGAGTGACTTGAGATAGGATCTCAAACTCCTATAATTAATCAATGAAGTCTTGATTAAGATATTCTCCACCACGGTCTGAGAAAAGTTTCTTAATATTCTTACCAATCTAGTTCTCAAATTCATTCTTGTATTCCTTGAATTTATCAAAAGAATCTGACTTATACCTCATTAAGTATACATGTCCATATTTACTAAAATAATTAGTAAAAGTTATGAAGTATGAGTACTCACCCCTTTCCTAAATGGGAAATGGTCCACACATATTTGTATGAACTAATTCAAGAAGCTATTTGGCCCTTTCACCTTTTCCACTAAATGGAGATTTGGTCATTTTACCTTGTAAACATGTGTGACACAGACCAAGTGGTTTTTGTTCAAAAGAATCTAAATATCCATCTTGGTATAATTTAGTGAAGCACTTTTCATTTACATGATCTATCTGGTGATATAATAGTTGGGTGGGGTATGATTCCTATGAATTAGTTTCATTATCGATTATCATTACTTGGTTTGTGTAATCCAACACATTAAGATCATTATTTAAAGGTGCCCTACCATAACAAATATTATCTTTATAAAATAAGAAACCTTTATTTTCAAACTTTAAAAAAATCCATATGTATCAAGTTTGGATACATATATAATGTTTTTGGTAACTGGAGGCACATGATAAAAACTATTTAAAACCAAGATCATTCCAGTTGGTAATGTGAAGTGGAGTCCCTGATAGCTACAACAGTGAGTTTAGATCCATAAAATGCATGTATATCTACCTACCCTTGTTTAATATTTCTAAATATACTTGGTTCCTATATTTTAATATATATGTTAGCACCACAAGATATATCTAATACCCAATTTGTAGAAATAGATAAATTACACTTGATAAAAAATGCACCTGAAGCTTCATCTTACTTCTTTCACTGGGTGCAGTTTTTCTTCCAGCGACCCTTCTTATCACATGAAAAATAAACAAAATCTTATTCCCTTACTTTCCCCTTGATCTTCCTCTTTTTTTAATGGTGTAAATAATATTTAGGATTAGATCTTTTCACTTTCCCTTTTCGTTTGTTCACAATAAGGACCAAAGGATTTTCGTGTTTCATATCCTCGTCTACTTGGAAAAGAGTGAGAATATCTAGAAAAGACATATCAATGTTGTTCATATTAAAATTTATAACAAATATGGAGAATCTATAAGACAGTGATGTCATAATGAGATCGGTGCCCAGTTCTTTGAGGAGTTTAAACCCTATAACCTCTAGGAACTCAATATAGTCAATGATCTTGACTTAGTGAGGCCCATCTAGGCCACCCTCTCCAAGATTTCTCTAAAATAGAGCCTTGGAAATATCAAACCATTCCTATATATCTCTCTACTAGTAAATACCACAGATGTGCTCAAGCACGTTGTATGCATCCATGTTTTCATGAGACTTCATGAGTTCACTAGACATAGATGAAATCATTAATCATTGAACATCGACCACATCACTAAAATGTTTTTCATAGATGAGTAACTTTTCATCACTCACCTCTTTTGCAGGCGGGTCGTGAAGTGAGGATTCTAGAACATGATATTTTCGTTCATGGCGCAAAACAACCCGAAGGTGTCTTAACAACTCCTGGAAGTTACTACCAGTG
This sequence comes from Viscum album, assembly GCA_963277665.1. Classification (NCBI taxonomy): domain Eukaryota; kingdom Viridiplantae; phylum Streptophyta; class Magnoliopsida; order Santalales; family Viscaceae; genus Viscum; species Viscum album. Next base: position 697,538,390 of record OY728131.1, on the reverse strand, counting down.
AGTAGATTGTCTTTCTCCAATATATATAGAAGGTATTGTGTGGATGATGAACTTTTCATTTTATTATACAATTAAAATATTGGATTATTAGTACTTTTATTAATTAAAAAATTTTGTGAGAAGTAGTAAATTAATTGATTTTATTAAACCTCCCACTATTTTATCAAGTCCCAATAGCCCTCTCCATTGAACTCGAAATGTCTAGTTTCTAGGACATTCTAGTGGAAAGGATCCATATTTCCCTTTTCATAACTCTAACGAGGGTTGTTCAAGCTACTTGAAGGAATTTAGGTAGGCAAATATTTTCCAACCGTGGGCTTACAACTCATTGATATGTTGAGTGGACTCCCCTATCCTGAAATACTGACTTGGATTTCCTGAACGCTCACATCCAAGTTACATAAAATCTAGAGAGGGATACTTCTCTTGATGTAATATGGTTAAGTCAACCCATAACCTTCATAGGAACTCCATATTAAATGTAAGTGTCACAACAAGGGTTGGTCAAACACTTAGTTCTAAGGCTTTCATTCATGATCAAGTAATGGAAGGACAAGACTTGATATTTAATTAAGGGATTTTAATTTATTATGAATAAATTTTATCTTTCTTTATCCTTTACATGTCTTGTTAATATTAAGTGGATCTTACTTAATTAATTAACCTTGTTGGATAAAACATTTACACATAATCCATTTATTTAAATTCCTTCTTTGAATATTAATTCATTTATTTATGTGATTATGGTATTGCATCCACAAAATAAATAATGCATAGACATAAATAATTAATTAATTAAATGACCTGTTCATGAGCTTATCTAACAGTTAATTTAATGATTAGACATCAAATCAACCTTTTACCTGGGGGAAATAACTCTTATTTTTAGTTTTGGCACGAGTTACAACATTCCACGTGTACACTTGTGTATCACCTGGGTTGGAATTATTATGATTCCATATTGAACCACCTCCAAATGACTTGGTAAATTCCATTAATTACAAGTATTTATAACTCACATATAGGAGAGGGGAACCAAAATATTGGTTAAGGGGGGGTTACATAAATATCCTTGGACATGTGGGTCCTGCATAATAATGGAGGGAGAAATGACTCACAAGCCATCAAATTTAATTTAATAATAAATAATTAAAAATTCATGTAATAAATTAAATTAAATAAATTCCAACACATACACTAGTATTGGTCTAGCTCATGAACGGTCATGCATGCAACATGTATACAAAAGTAAATGGATAACATTCATTTATTTATTCATTATTTGTTATTAAGATAAACATGCTTGATTTAATTAATTAATTAATTAATTATCTTTTGTCATTATGACCATCTAAATCCTCTTAAAGATAACCATTATAAAGTCATTAATGGAAAATAAACGTCAAAACCAATAGTTTCTAATTTATTATAATAAATTAATTGAGAATTTAAAATTATTTAAAACCCTTATTAAATTTTCAAACAATTAAATTTTCAATCAAAGAAATAAGGTTTTAATGCTTCAATTTTTAATTTAATGTAGTTTAATTCTACCAGTAATTGGGAGACTACACGGTGTGTACTATCCATCTACATGTCGTGTACCATGGTTTTCGTGTATTTGGGTTACATGTCTAGAGCTTCAATGTGTTGATTCATCCATACTACGTGATGTATACATTTCATCTATACACCATGTATCCACTTTTCGTGTGCCTAATATACTCACCTAGGTCTTTAACGTGTATCTCGGTTGGATCACACAGCATGTACAGGCCAGCTACACGCCATGTATCCCACGTTTTGTGTGTCCAATGTTCTCATTGAATGGATCGGTGTGTATTTAGTACATGGGAAGTGATGAACTACATGATGTGTACACTACATACACATCATGTATATCATAAATACTCTATGTTGTCAATCTCACATGGTTTGACTGTGTATAATGACCACATAGATTGCATGATTTACGCCGCTAACTCGTGTAGAATTCACGACATGTACACCGCATACACGTCGTGTAATCTGAAATAATATGTGTTAGGTTGGTAGGTTAACACATGGTTTACACCGCATTTAATAACTATGTGGCATGTCATATATCCCGCGAGATGGCTAGATGCAGCGTACCGGGGTACATAGCGTGTACTCCGGCTACGCGCAATGTAACCTTGTCTTACCAGCCAAAAAAATGGTAGTTCCTGATGGAATCTTCAATTGTTATTCATCTATTCTTAGGCCTTTAAGAAAATGAAGCACTAAACTGACAAGATTAATATATCGATAACATGTTAATTCAAAAAAAATTAAAGAATGAGTAATATGAAATAAAAATTCAACCACGATTATGTATGGATCAACAAACAAATATATGATTATAAATTTAAATGTGACCGCTCTAATACCACTTGATGGTTCTGAGCGCAACATAAGTGTGAATATTTGGGTGATATATTTGAATTTCTTTTAAAATTGAGTTGCCTAAAACCCCAAGTGAGGATCTTGAACATCAAATTTATAATTAATTTATTTAATACCGGAAGAAACAAATACATGATCTGAAAATTATTTCTTCAATTTAGATGTCGATCATTCTAAAAGACCCTTTTGGATTGCTTTCATTGCACTATGAGGATCCAAGTATATAACCCCTCTAGTGGGGATCCACATGTGCTCCTTTGATCTCCGAGAAATGCCAATCGATCTTCGGGTGCTAGCACGGAGAGTCGATTGTATTGTGTTATTCGTGTTAATGACTTGTCATTTGGTCTTGAAGGGATATCCTTTATGTTTCTTATTCTTGATAGGAAGAGATAAATGAGGAGTCAATAGATATTTTTGTTGTGCGCAATGATTATCAAGTTTTGATTTTTTTTATGCAATGCACAATTGACATAACCGTTTATTTATAGAGCTAGGGTTTAGGTTAAAATAATTATTTAATTTTATGTAAACCTTTAAATAATATAATAATTTTTAATAAACCTCATCCCGCATAATAATAATATTATTATTATTATTATTATGTGGCACATGCCAACTTTTGCAATAACAAATATTATTTTACCAAATTGTTAATTAATATTTATCACTGAACTCGGTCTTGATCCGTTCAAACTCCTCTAGCATTTTTTGAAACCCTAATAAATATTTAATTTAAATATTTCATTCATCAATAAATATTTTCAAGTGATAAAACGTGAATAAAATTGTCCCTCGGTCTTGAGAATAATATTTATTCAATTAATTAAATTCAAATAAAATTTAATTGAGATCATTAGAAACACTTAGTGTGTAACCCTCTAGGATTCTTTCTCATTGGAATTAGGCGGGCTAGCCTAAAGTCCAATACTACTATCTAGAAATGGGTCAAGGAACCCAATAGAAAGAACATGATGTCACAATGATGATGACCAAATACGAATGTCTACTCTATAATATAATCCCTTTATCACAATATCTCATCAAACAGGTTTCGCATCTATGTCACCAACCTATATGATTTATACGTCTTTCTTTGACCATATGAAATAAATGTGTCATTTCACCATGTCCATGGAATTTAATTTGATAATTTTATTCAAATCAAAGGGTTGATATATCAACTTCCGTGAAGATGTAAGGGACAAATCCTTCATCGACTTATCCATTAATGACATGTCAATCATGACGCACCCAATGTGCCCTACCTCATTGTAAACATATGGCATCATAGTTTTCATTATAAAATCTAAGTGTGTGATTTATGAAATGAATTAATGATAATATTAAGGTCTAAAGACCATTACACACACTCATAGATATAAATATTGGATGACACCAAAACATGCGGAATTCCTATTGGCAGGTCTATTCTCATAATCTCCCATATTGGATATTACCAAGTATGAACTTCATGAGAAGGAGCCTCATCTACTTATGAGTACTCACACCCAACAATATATATATTGTGTGTTCCATCATAGTATGTTATCCTACCACAAAACGATATTTAAGAATATTTCCATATTACTTCAAGATTCTTATCATAGCAAGGAACTGTTATGACCTTATCGATGCGACATATACTCCTGGGCATTATTACATTGAGTAATTCATAATAATGAACAATATATAATAATAAGTTTTATTGATATTCAATATCTAAAATATAAATGTAATCAAAGTAAAAATAATTGGACCTAGGAAACCAAATCCAACAGAAATAACCATAAAGTTTTTTTCAATTTGATGGATCATTCACAATATTGTAGATGGTGTGAACATCATGACTAATGAAATATTTCCACCAAATATTTACATAGAGGAAAACCTGAAACCAGGAGAGGGTATTTTCATGTTAAATTTATAATTAATTTATTTATGATCAAAATAAATGGTTACCTCGTAAAGGAACTTTCTTCAATGATAACGTTGATCTTACATAAACCCTTATCAGATTACCTTTGTTGCATTGGAGGATCCAAGTGTAGAATCCCTCTAGCGATGATCCACATATGCTCCTTTGATTTCCAAGTGATGTTAATTAATTTCTGAGTGCTAGCACGGTGGATCAATTGTCTTGAATTGTTTGTGTTGATTGCTTGAAGATCCTTCAAGGTTTAAAAAGTTCTTCTCATTCTTAAGAAAATGAAAGGAGAAATTCAAGAGGCAATTCAATTGCGCGCAACGATTCTCAATTTTCAATTAACCCTACATAATAGACATAACCGTCTATTTATAAAGTTGAGGTTTAAGTTAAAATATTATTTAATTGCATACCAATCTTTAGAATAATATAATAGTTCTTAACAAACCCCATTCCAAAATAATAATAATATTGTTATTATTTTATGGTGTGCGCTAACTCATGAAATTGATAAATATTATTTCACCGACTTGCAAATTAATATTTATCACCGAACATGATCTTGATCTACTTAAACTCTTCAACATTTATTGAATACCTAAATAAACATTTTATTCAGAAATAAATATTTTATCCACAAACCATCGAATAAATATTTATCAAATATTCAATAAAATAAATATATATATTTTATTCACAACCTGTTAAATAAATAAATATTTATTTTATTTTATCAATGAAACTTGAATAACATTATTTCTTAATCTTGATAATAATATTTATTTCATTAATTAAATTAAAATATAATTTATTCAAGATTAAAAGAAACACTTAGTGTGTGATCCTATAGGATTCTTTCTCGTTGGCATTAGGAGAATTTGTCTAAAGTCTAAGATTACTATCTAGAAACAGGTCAAGGCACCCAAAAGAAATAGCTTAATGTCACAACGTCGACAATCATGTATGAACGTTCACTATGTAATATAATCTCTTTGTCATAATATATCATCAAGCAAGTTTCACATTTGTGCCATCAACCTATATGCTTGATATGTCTTTCTTTGACTATCTAAAATAATCACATTGTTACACCGTGACCATGGAATTTAGGGAGATGGTTACATTCCAATCAAAGGGTTAATATATCAACTTCCAAAGGGACAAATCCTTCATTGACTTATCCATCAATAACATGTCATTCATGGTGCACCCAACATACCCTACTTCCTGTGAACATATGGCATCACGGTTTTAGTCATTAAATCTAAGTTCATGAGTCATGACATGTATTAATGATAATCTTAAAGTCTAACGAACATTACACATGCTCATGGATAGGAATATTTGATGACACCGAAACATGAAAAAATCCTATTGGTGGGTATTTTCTCATAATTTCTCAATTTGGAGAATACCAAGTGCAAACTTCATGAGAAGAAGTCTCATCTACTTACGAGTACTTGCACCTGATAGTCAATATACAATGTTCTCTATCATGGTATGTTATCCATCTGTATAACTATATTCAAAAATATTGTCATATCATTTCAAGGTTTTCATCATAATGGAGAACATTTATGACTTTATCAATGTTACAGATACTCTAGGACATTATTAAATCAAAGTCATGCAAAACAATGAACAATATGTAATAATATGTTTTTAATAAAAATAAAATATTCGAATATACATATAATCAAAGTACAAATAGTTGGTTCTATAATACCAAATCCAATACAAAAAACATATCCTTGAGATATTCAAACACCTGAAATATCAATCTGATCTCCAGTTCTCAAATTGAACCCTGCTTCAAGGTCAAAAATTCAAATTACCTTGGAAATTCACAACTCAAAAAGGAATCGGGGTTTTACACTCGTACCTCATTTTCTACACTAGTGTTGATTCTAAGAAGGTTGAAACTCTCTTAAATTATCTTCCCCGCATTTTCTTTCAAGGAGGAGGTGTTAGCACACTATTAAATAGAAGATGTCATATTAAAGCATTTGGTGATTCCAGAGGTTAGTAGACACCATTGGGGGTAAGAAATCATTGGTTTTTGCTCAGGGAACTCAATAAAACTCATGTTAATGAATATTGAAAGCTAGGACAGTGAGGTATGTCATTTTATGGTTTTTCTTATTTCATCTGTTGATTTCTCTCCCAGTCAACCTTGGCATGGTTTTCATGTAATCTTTTAATGCTAACAGGCATAGAGATGTCCCATAAAACCTATCAGGTTTGTTTTAAACTTTTTTTTTCATTCATATAGTTACTAGTATGACATAGGGGTTGGATCATTGTCTAGGATGACCATACCAAGTATTATCGCTTTCTCCTACATGCACACTTGTGCGCTTTCGCTCTTTTATTCATGGAGATCAGAATTGAAGGTACCGGGGTCGCAGTGGAAGCCAGTGATCTAGGGATTTTAAAAAATAATTTTGTATTGGGATGATGAAACCTTTATTCTCTGATGATCTAATCCCCTGTATGGTTTGAGGATCTCGCATAAATTAAATTGAGCACAAAAAATTAAAATGAACACGTACCTTGTTTAAAACTGAAGTCGCGCTCGATGTTTGCTTGTCATCAGTGATCATTTCATGAAGAATTCATAGCAGGATACCTCTAGATCATCCACATGCTTTTCAAAAATTCATCTACTCTTCGTTCATCATAATTCAAGTGCTAGCATGGAGTTCCAATGAGTACTTAGGTGTCGCGACGATCACCATGATCTGTTGCCTTCGATCTGTCGAAGGCATGCTTGGATCAGCACTTGGTGAGAGGCTTTATCTCTCTAGAAAGTGGGGGAGAGAGAATATATCATTCCTGGAAAATGAATAGTTTACCAAGAGCTTCTCCTCTCTTACTTATATAGTGGGTGAATAGATTAGTCGGAAAGGGTTCCCCAACCCCTGTAATGAAACGCCCACTAAATAAGCAATAAATAAATAATATTGATGGACTAAACTACATCATAAATATTATTTATATTTTATCACATACCTATAATATATATTGAATATATTACATGATAAACCTGAGTCATTAACTCGACTCATAATTCTCACTTAATATTAAACGAATCTGAAATATTAAAATAATATTCATTCGAATAATATTTTCTCGTATTTACTTAATTTGTAAATAATTTAAATAAATTCAACCCAATTGTTCATAACTTGAATAATAATTTATTTATTTATTTATCGGTGATCGATAACTTGGAAAACACTCAAACCTCATGGTGGGGCCCACCATATCCAATATACTTATACACCTGAATAGGGCGGATTCTAGAATACGCTATTATGTGTGACCATGTAGGCTCTTATCTCGATAACAGTGAATAGAATCCACAGACTAAGAGTAGACTCCAGCAACCCATCAAGGCCCCTAATGAGATAAGGAAAGTCGTAGAAACGATAACCAACCTACGAACACACAGTGTATATTATAATCTCTTTGTCTTTAGATATCTCATAAAGTATGACACACACTTATGTTATCACCCTTTTCTTGCTTTATTATGTGTTGATCTAACTGGACGGATTTTCCCTCGACTACCTTGTCCAATGTCTTATGAATCTACTACTGTCTTGATCAATAAGTCCCAACATATATAACTTCCTCAACCTGAAAGTGACAAATCTTTTCTTGACCATTCAACCAATGTCATACCACTAATGATGCACCCAATATAGGCTACCTCACCACGATTTCAATATCATGGTTTTTGCCTTGCATCAAAGTACACAATCAAATAGCACACACTGGTAATGATCTCAAATCAGGAGACCAATACACATGTTCATAGATGGGAACAACCAATGACACCCAAAACATGTGGTGTTCCTATTGGCGGGTATGTGCTCGTGATTTCACTACTAGTGATCACCAAGTGAAAACTTCATGAGAAGAAGTCTCAATGATTATGATCCTCCAACACCTAATAGTCAAACATCAACTATGTTCATTTAGTATGATGTATCTAGACCATAGGACCTTTATTTATGATTAATTTCATAGCATCTTGAGGTTCTCGTTATAGCCTGGGATTTGTTATAACCTTTTGATACGACAATTAATCTATGGACATTACCATTAAATAGTGGACGCAAAAATATCTACATTATAATGTTAAGAATACATCATGTATATCTGACTGTATACACGATATGGTAATCAAAATTATTATTCAAGTTGGGTCTAGGGAACCCACTATTACAACACTCCCACTTGTACTAGAGACAACTTGTTAACCATACTTGTTAGCTCTCATATGATAAAGATCATGTTTCTACTAAGTCACAGGTTTAGTTGTTGGGCCTTCCACATTTCTTCTACATTGCTATTTTGTTATGTGCAACCTCATCTCTTTGAGTAAAACCTCTTAAGAGATGGAAACCCTGAGTAGATATCCATTTTCCACTGCCAAAACTTAACATCTTGGCTAGTATCAGTAACAGATTTATCATTATTATAAAACTTTACTTGGTAGGTGTGATTTCAAGAACTAGAATAATTTTTTGCATTTATTAATTGCTTCTTAGTTTCCTTAGAAGCTAAAATGTACTCGATATTTGTAGGTATGGCTACTACTGGCTTTTATGAGCTTTTATCACTCAACACCTTAGCCTAACTACGATACTAGATCAAATTGATCTAAAAGAAGACTAGTTTATGTCCAACCAAAACTATCATTCTTTCTTCTCCACTTACCAAGTACATATCTTTTGTACTTATTGAAGTACAATCTGATAGTGTTGACTGCTTTACTTGCAGCTCTCCTGGATATAATTGATATTTTTCTACCATAAATTATATGTTGTAAATATCATATCTTGTACATATCATGGCATACATGATTGATCCATCGCTAAAGCATATGGAACTCAACTCACCACTTAATATCCTCTTATGCCATTGCATGTCTACTTAGAGAGATTTATGTCATGTGGCATTGGTAACAATTCTCTCTTGAATTGTTCCAACTTTTATTTTTCAATACCATGTCACTATATATATGATTGACTAGGTCCAAACAACCATTATATCTACCTCAATAGATCGTGTTCCTAAGAACTTAGGTTGCTGCTTTAAGCCAATCGCTGGAGAATCACTTTTATCCTGGCCTTAACTAACTTAAAGACCAATAGTTGTTTTCCATATGTTACTAAACATATTTTACTTAGAAAACAATGGCGCTCTCACTAACCTCTGGTAGACACATTGAAAAGATTCATTCCAAATGAATATTTTGTGATCATGTTGCTTACTTCAATCCAAGACTAGATTTTAGTAACTTGTAACCCTTATTGGCATCCTATGGTGTCACCATCCCTTTTTGGTTGCATCGTATAGACATCTTCCATGATTGGGGTCTTGACATCTAATTCTCAATAAAATGATCATAGAATATAGCTATGACAAGTAAAAATTTAATGGATTTAGGCATATCAACTTGGTGTTACAAATCGAGCCTTATTGGTGTTTCGATTGTATCATCCTTGTATCATCTCACTTGAATACCCACCACAATATTCAATTTATAAGCCCTTTTATACTTTGATACATAGAATCCATTATTAAATTTTAATTGATCTTATCAATCTTAGCTAATTTTTAAATACTGCTTGTAGGAATTATTATTCTCGTTAAATAATGTATCACCATCTGTGGTGAATAGAAAACCATCACCATGTTTTTATCTTTCCTATGCAGTATGTGTCTCTAGAGAATTCGTGTTCTACATTCACTTATGGAACTTCTTCCTATGCCAACTGTGTGTGCATCTCGAGCATTAACTAAACTCAAATCAATATGGATCTCACTATCTATAATAGAGATGTGCACCATTTTATAAAAATGCAGTCTATCACTTGACTACCAATTTTCTATCTTTGGAATTTATGTAATATCCTAAGCAACCTTTAGGATAATTACTTAAATGCACAATATGTTTAGCTTGATGCAAGTTTGTTTATATCCTAACAAACTTTTTTGCATCCAAACACATGTTCTTATGACATTATGGATTTCCATCATAATGTCTCATATGATATCCATTTTTCATTATAGTTGGCATATGATTATGGGATATCACCTTTATTTTCAAAACACATCTTGAAATATAATGGAAGTTTCTGCAAGTTGCAACAATGATACTACTTACATCATGGCTTTGATGTATAAAGTGTGCATTTAGGAATTTCTCTATGCTATATTTTGTTGATCAATGTTAAAATGTAAAACTTTCTGTTGATCCTCCTTATTAACATCAATGCCATGATGTAGATAAGGCAATGCGCCTTTAGGAATTACTCCATGCTGCATTATGTTGATCGATGAATGCTTGGTCAAGATATGTTTCGACATGCCGGCATAAAGCATCTTATTCCTTCTAACAATGCATTTACTTCACCTTTGCATTCCTTAAAACACTTAAAGGAACCATATGAAGTATATTTACCATTAGCTTACCCTTGGAATAGTTCATGCTCTCTTGTTGAACTAATTATGAAAGTTTTGTGGCATACCTTTATTTCTAAAGGTTTATTTGTCCAAACTAAATAAGTATACACGTTGATAATACCTAAGGTGTTTAGCTCTACTGATTCTAAATACCAAATTAGGTATATCCTTAACATCCACTTTTAGTTCTACTTGACAAAGAATCATATTGCCACAATTGGGTATACAAGTCTTACATTTTATATTCATCGCATATTGCCTATGATTCAAGTATTATTAGTTGAGTATGAAATACCACAAACAACATTCATTCCTATACTTGTAATAATGTCTCCTTATGTCCAATGGACACTTGAGATAAATTTTTTGGTTATACTCAATAATAGTTTAACTTAAATCATTTACTTGGCAATTAGAAGTTATGTGTTTCTCACCGCTAACTTAGGAATCACCCTTTATCGGCCGCTTGGAGAATACACCTGACTTCTTGTAATGTTTCTTTTACTTACTTGGTTATTGTATTTCAATACACATATGTGATAAAAATATTGTATTTAATACCCAAGAAGTATGTCAGAAACAATACTTTAATTTATGAATATTCACTGAAGAAGAAGCGAGTGCTTGCTTATTCAATTCAGTTCATTGTATTTTAAACTTCCATAAAATTTATTTCAAGATATGTGATGCAAATAACCTCCTATTTAACAACCAACCTTGTTTCATTGAAGGACGTTGCAAATGTGTCTTTGGCGTTACACTTGTCATTGGGTCTTTTCGCCTTGCCTTTCAACTTCTTTGCCATAAGAACTATAGATTAAACTTTCTTTGAGTTCTTATTTACTTAGAGAACCTTACCCAAAGGATAATGAGGCATTTACTCCATCCTATTCATTTGGAAATCTTAAATGAGTCTGGAGTAATGGGTGGAAAAGATATGAGAATGGGATTCATTGAAAGATCGTGATCTACCTTTCAATTTACACATGAGCTAGTGTAATTAACACCTATTCATATCTTGCTTCACTTTCTTCTCATAAACTTCTCGGTGATGAGACTACATGTTATGGCATCCATGTTCCGATGTTGTTACTGCAACTAGCATCGGATGATGGTGATATCATTATGACATGTCCATCATATGCTTCATACATGTGTCTCCTGAAAGCAATTTTACACACCCTCACTTTTTGAGGTGTCTTAACAGGTATGGGGACAACAGCACCTGGAATTTACGATATACTAGTATTGTGCGCAAGTGTATGTACTACACTTGGAAATTCATGCTAACTTGGACATTTACTTTGTCTAATGTTTATTGCAGTTTTTCTGGTGGTATTGTTTGCCATTTTCTATAAAAATAAAAAATTCCAGTAGATTGTACTTTTATCTTGATTACTGAACTAGGCATTATTGATTAATTATATCATTAAATGTCTCCCACTATTTTATCAAATTTTAGGAACTCTCTGTACTGAAATCGGAATACTCTGTCTCTTGAGTATTCTAGTTGCAAGGATATTTGAACATTCCCTCATAATCTACAAGTTTTGGCTACGCCACTAATTGGAGGGTTCAAGATAGACGTTTGACTGGTCAATAACATTAACTCGCGGTTCTTTTGATCTGTTGAATGAAGTCGCAACTTCTAAAATCATAACTTTATTTACTCAACGTTTGCCTTTAAAATGATAGCAAGTTAGCTTTGGTTAATCTTTACAACCACTTTAGTTAAGTCAACCCTCCACTCTAATAAGAACTTCCTGGCAGTAAGAGGCACCCTCAACTTTGGGTGACGAGCACCCTAAACACCTAGTTTTGTCCAAATTCGAATGATGGAAGGCGTTTACGACTTAATAATTCTTTAAGAGTTTTTGTTATTTTCTGTCGACGAATGTAATCCATTTCCATTAATCTTGTTCATTTATATTGTCGCGCTCACAACTGAACATTAATGCAAAAAAAACATCAATCGCTTTTTTATGCATTTTATTATTTATTATTTTATATATTTCTCCGCTGTTATAAAATGCATAAAATAATAAAGGCGCCTGCTGGGGTACCAGAGGGCGGCCCACCGATAGTGGGGTCCACACAAACCCCTTTTGTCCTTTTCTTTTTTTAAGTCAAAAATCATACTTTTTTTGTCGATTCGAATTAGACAGACACCCCTACCTTTTTTTCTTTTGTTTCTTGGGTTGATTTAGTCCGATCGCCAATCAAAATCTTTGGCCTCGTCCAAAACAAATCCACAGGTGTGATTAAAGGATCATAATACAATAATAACAATCGTTATTATAAAATCGGTGGAAGAATGAAAAGATCCGAAAAATACAGTTTTGGTCACAGTCATCGGTGTTTAAGTATTAGTTGGAAACCAATTGCCTTCGGACATTAAAACATATATAAATATATATATTCTACGAAATTAATACCCGCAAACCGCAAACGATCTGTATCAAAAACTCTGAATGATTATAACTTAAATCGAATTGGCGTGCGATTTGTTTTGTTGGGATCGAATTAATATCCTCTGCTTAATTTTAATGCAACTTAATTTTTCTTGTCTCGGATAATTTACATGGTCGCTCTGATGTCAATTGAAGGTGTCGGGGTCGCAGCGGAAGCCGGTGGGTCGGGAATTTTAAAAAAAATTCACCATCAGGATGACGAGACTTGTCGTCTCCGATGATTCAACCCCCGGTGCGGCCTGAGGATCTCGTGTAAATTAAATTGAGCACGTAAATTAAAACAAAAAAAATACCTTATTTGAAATTGAAACTACGCTCAACGTATGCTTATCGTCACTGATCACAGCATGAAGAATCTGTAGAAGGATTCCTTTAGATCGACCACACGCGCTTCAAAAACTTGTGTGCTCATCGTTCGTCGTAATCTGTGTGTCAGTGCAGAGTTTCGATGAGTCCTTCGACATCGCGACAATCATCATGATTCGTTGTCTTCGATCCGTCGAAGACGTGCTTGGATCGACACTCGAATATATGTTTTCTCTCTCTATAAAGTGGGAGGAGAGAGAAACTCTTATTCCTGGCAAATGAATAGTGCGCCAAGGGTTTCTCCTCTCATGCTTATATAGTGGGTGAGTAGATTACCCGAAAAGGGTTCCCCGACCCCTCGAAATGAAACGTCCACTAAATAAGCAATAAATAAATAATATTGACAAACTAAATTGCATCATAAATGTTATTTATATTTTATCCCATACATGTAATATATATTAGATATACTACGTGATAAACCCGAGTCATTGACTTGACGCGTAATTTCTACTTAATATTAAACGAACTTATAATGTTAAAATAATATTCATTCGAATAATATTTTCTCGTATTTACTTAACTTGTAAATATTTTAAATAAATTCAACCCAATTATTCATAACTTCAATAATAATGAATTTATTTATTTATCGGTGATCGATAACTTGGACAACACTCAAACCCCGTTGTGGGGCTCACCATGTCCAATATACCCATTCAACTGAACATGGCAGGTTATTGAATACGCTACCATCTAGACCATTATCTCAATAGCAATGAATATAATCCACTAACCAAGAGCAGAGTCTAGCAACCCATCAAATCTCCTAATGAGATAAGGAAAGTCATAGCAATGACAACCAACCTACGAACAAACATTGTGTACTATAATCTTTTTGTTTTTAGATATCTCATAAAGTAGGATACACACTTGTGTTATCGCTCTTTTCTTGATTTATTATTTGTTGATTTAACTGGATGAATCTACCCTTGACTATCTTGGTCAATGTCTTGTGAAGGTATTGCCATCTTGATCAACAAGACCCGAGATATATAACTTCTTCAACCCGAAAATGACAAATCATTTATTGATCATTCAACCAATGTCACACCATCAATGATGCATCCAACACAAGCTAACTCACCACGATTTCAATATCATAGTTTTCATCTTGCATCAAAGTGTGCGATCGAATAACACACACTGGTAGTGATTTAAAGTCAGGAGACCAGTACACATGTCCGTAGATAGGAACAACCAGTGACACCCAAAACACGTGGTATTCCTATTGACGAGTTTGTCCTCATGATCTCACTACTAAAGATCAGCAAGTGCAAACTTCATTAGAATAAGTCTTAGTGCTTATGAGGCCCCAACACCTGATAGTCAAATATCAACTGTGTTCAGTCAGTATGATGTATTTAGATCATAGAACCTTTGTTTAAGATTGATGTCATAGTATCTCGAAGTTCTTATTATAGTCTGAGATCTGTCATAACTTTTTTATACGACAATTAATCTATGAACATTACTATTAAACAGTGGAAGTGAAAATATCTACACTATAACGGTAATAATACACCATGTATATCTGACTGTATATACAATATGTTAATCAAAAGTACTGTTCAAGTTAGGTTCAGGGTACCCACTATTACAACAAGTGTAACTTGGGGATGTTTTGGGTTGACATTGATTTGGTGGTGGATGGTTGCAATCCACATTCGGGCGGACACTTGGTATCACTCGTGACAAGTTTTTATCTTCGATTCATATTGCGTGGGGCGGGGCATTCACCGTTGAAAGTTTTGTACGAGTTTTATTATCTTTTATTACAGTGATGTGTGACATTTATGATAGTTGATGTTTCATTTGTTATATTGGGGATGAGTTTATATTGTTAGCAGGTGACATAGTTTACACACAGGTAATGATTCTCATGGTGCATGTGTGAATAGTTCCATACTAGTTGCTAGCCCCCCACTTAAGGAGTTCACTTACCAATAATTTGGGATGTGAAAATATCAATTTCGAGTTGATTGTTTTTGATATGTCATGCTTGTGTAACCTGATTAAAAAATAATGATAATATAAACAATTTAAAATATAATAATAATTAATTTTATAATATATTTTATTCTGACAATCAACTTAATTTGAAATAATTGAACATATTTATAACACATTATTATTTTTTAAATGGCTGAAGGTTGAAACATTGGTAACATATACTTCATATCAATTGGATTATTTATCATCTGAATGAAATAATCCAATTTTGTTAGGTCATCTAGATTATATGATTTTAACTAGTTGGATATATTTAAAGTCAAGAAAGTCTGAGATTAAAGGAATTCCCAGAACATTCAACTATAAACAAGATTTGTAAATCCAAATTATCACTGAGCCCAAACATATTTTGTTATAAATCGCAAAAAATAATATATATATTTGTGTTTTTATTATAACTCACATTCCAGGCCCAAATAATAATAATCATACCTTTTACTTTACTAATAATTATTTTTGTTGGTTATTTTCTTGTGCCTGGGTACACAGAAGTCAACAATGCGCGTGGAGTGATGAACTGTCCCCACCCATTCAACTACGGATATTGTCGTGTTTTTCCATCCCCCGCTTTTCTCTATTCATTCGCTTTGGATTTCTTTATCCATCAATCCTGTTCTGTTTCTCCCCGTTGGCACATTTTTCAAAGTGAAAAGCAAAACGTGAGAAATGATCCGGGGAGAAGCCATTTTTTCTGGTTCTGCGGGCAACGTCGCCTTACCTTTATGCCATTCCACGGGCAGTGAACAGCGCGATATGATCTTTCTCGAGCCCCTGACTTTCCTCGTCTAATATTCTCTCATTTTCCTCGGCATTGTCTCCCAACGAGGCAGACTCATGATTTCGATAGGGACCTACGTGGCTTCATTACGGAGAAATTATGGATTTGGTTTCCATGCTGATCTTAGCCACCGGCCATTTCTTCTGTTCCACCGCTTTCTGGGTTTCTTCTCCTGGCTTCATCCTTCTGTAGCCGTGGAGAGGGGAAGTGGGAAGGAGTTAGGGTTTGGGAGATTTATGCCAAGCTAAATGGGTGCTTGTTGCAGTTGCATTGTTGGCGCGTCCCGCGTCAAGGCCTTGAGTTCATCGTCTCAAGCGGGTATCTTCTTTAATTGCTTTTTGGATTATTGTTTGAATTTAACTTCTGTATGATTATGGCGCTGCTCCAGATGAACAGCATCTTCGAATTTTGATGCTTTTTAATGGCTGCATACGGTGCCATTTTAATAGGAATGGAGGGATGCTTTCCCTTACTCAAATTGCAACATGCACATTCCATTCTCTATTAGAGCCCAAATCCTCAATCTGCCAGCGCTTTTTAAACCTTTTGTGCTCATCAATATCAGCAATTCCATCGAACCCACCTTCACTAACTGCCATTCCTCTAAACATTAGATGGAAGCACTCCTCGTTGGTTACGATCATTCAAAGTCCATTGAAATTAAAGTTACTGCTCTCAAAATCCGTGCTGATGAACACGATGCTTTAGAAAAATTCATGGATCATGAGGTTCTCGTTTTGAAAATTCTTGATAGCCTCAATGATGATTACAAACCCGTTGTGTTATAATGTGAAAATGACGATTTTGATTGTCATCTATTGGTTTGCCACAACAATAGTAAAATAGGAATACTAGGTGTTAAATATGTGGATTTACAGTCTTTTCTTCAACGAATTTTCCTGTTAAAGTTGCACATACTTCTCTATCACTATGAATGTTAAGCATCAATGGAAAATTTATATTTTTGGCCTTTGTAGGAACAAATTCAAAGAACATAAGCAAAGGATATGACTTTTCTGCAAGTGAAAACCTGTTCTTGTATCCGTCAATGCCACTAACACCGTTGCATGAGGGTGTTTCAGTGCCCCCAACTCCACATAGCGAGGGTGAGATATTGCAATCCTCCAAAGTAAAAATTTTTAGCTTCACTGAGCTCAAAGCTGCAACCAGGAACTTTCGCCCAGATAGTGTATTAGGAGTAGGTGGATTTGGTGCTGTTTTTAAAGGGTGGATTGATAAGGATTCTTTAGAACCCTCCAGGCCTGGTCGTGGCATGGTAATTGCTGTGAAGATGCTGAAACATGATGGTCTCCAGGGCCACAAGGAGTGGTTGGTTAGTATTATCATATCGACGTGCATGTTAATTTTTTTGATTGTTTTGAATTACATCATTGCGTTTCATTGGCTGGTTTCCTTATGACGTTGCTTGTTTGTCAGCATTTATGTTCTTCAAGGTTATGAGAGACGGTTCTTTATTTTGCTTCTTTATAATGCGTGTCTGTGACCAATTTCAATATTTCTGCTATCTGATGTTTGGATTGTGTTTATTTAGCCCTTAGGAGCAAATGCTGTTTGTTGGAGTGGATCGAAAAATTTGCTGTGTTTTTTTCATGGAAACATTTTCTGTTTTCATCTTCTAAAAATGAATTAGAAATTGCATTGGAGGGTGGAGGGAAAACAAACAAGTATGCAGGTTTTATGTGCATGTTTTTTCATTTTTTATAAAGAAATGGAAATAATTCTTTTCGTTTTCCTAAAATATTTATCTCTCTCTCTCTCTCTATATATTTATGTTACATAAATATGTGGATGCTACTTTAATAAATTCTTCAATAATGAGTACATGTGTGGATTGGACTTAGATAATATAAGTATCAGTAGAGAGAAACTCAATTATAGCTATTATCATAAAGTTCATCCTTTTAAGGTTAAAAATGCTTTAAGAAGGATGAAAAATGTTAAAGGGCTAGATAACATTTGCATTAAAGTGTGGAAATATCTAGGGGAGTTAAGCATTAATTGTGTCAGTAGGTTATTTAATGAGATTATGAAATCTAAAAAAATGCCCGATGGATGGAGGAAGAGTTCTCTAGTACTTATGTATAAAAATAAAGGAGACATTTTAAGTTGTGGGAATTATAGAGACATTAAGTTTATAAGTCATACCATGAAACTTTGGAAGAAAGTGATTGAATAGATGATTCGAAGGGATATTAAAGTTTCAGATAATTAATCTGATTTTATGCCTAGACTTTCAACTACAAATGCAATTTATTTGATTAGAGGTCTCAAGGAGTATTATTGACAAAAAAACCCAAGATTTGCATTTGATTTTCATTGATTTTGAAAAGACATGATAGAATTTCTGGAGAGGTTTTATAGAAAGCTCTTGAAAAAAAGGGGTGGTGACGATGCATATCAAACTCATCCAAGACACGTATGAAGAGAGTTTGACTCGAGTTAAAACTTCAGTAGGTGCTACTACATACTCCCTTGTCTCGGTAAGACTGCATCAAGAGTCGGCTTTAAGCCATAGTAGTCAATCTCGGATCGCGGCGCGACGCGGCGGGGTCATATAGCGGGACTGCGGCAACACAGATCGCATCACGGTCGCTTTTTTATCCAATTGCGGACCAATCAATACTATTTAAATTATATAATTCTACACATATATATGCTGAAAATTTAAAAACAAAACATAAAAAATTAAACACATCCAAATTGCTTTTCTTAGTTGGGATTGGGGATACTATCCCCAATATGACGCCACTTTGACCCAAAAAAAGACCTATTTTTCAAGGATTTGTTGATGTCGGTCTTTTCCAGCTCCACAGTTGTTTGATACTGACATTGCCTGCCAAAAAAATCATTTTTTTAATATTCTCCCTCTATGGGAGCCTTTTCCTCTGCCAGGCGCCACTGTGCCCCTTTAAAGACGTTCGACTCAACTGCTTTTGCGTGCCTTAAGGATCTCGCCTCGCCTCTGCCACGAGAAGTGACCACTGTGAGCAGCGTGTGCACGTTCGCAAGCTCTAAGGGAGAGCAGTGGCGCTAGGGTGCGAAGTCGAGAAGGGTGGTCGGACAAAATTACCCCTGTTTTTGCACGCCTAAACGCGGTGCGGCCGCATTGCGACGCTGTGATCGCTGCACGATTGCATACCGCACCATGAGTTGACCACCGGGAGCGATGGGGCACTGCTCCGCGCCGCACCGGCGTTGTCGCAGCCGCTTCGACTCGATTTGAAAACAGAGCTTTAAGACCATACCTTTTTGCTTTGGTCTTAGATAAACTTACAAAACATTTTCAAGATGAGATACCTAATTGCATGCTTTTCGTGGATGATATAGTTCTCGTTGCAGAATCAAAAGAGACGACCAATTTAAAGTTTGAGTCATGAAGAAAGACTTTAGAATTGAAAGGTTTCTATCTTAGTAGAGATAAAATAGAATACATGGAGTGTTGTGCAAAGGATTTTATAGTAATGTTATGGATGCGGGGTTGAGAACCCGCGTTATTTCAGAAGTTGATCGTTTTCAATATCATGCAATGTGATGGAGATATTAATGGAGATGTTTCATATAGGATTCAAACTGGATGGATAAAATGGAGAAAGATTTATAAGGTGCTTTGTGATTGGAAGATTCTTTTGAAATTAAAGAGTAAATTTTATAGGATTGTTATTAGATCACCTATTCTATATGATAGTGAGTGTTGACTGACTTTTAACGGGACGTCTTGAACAAAAAAAAAAGGTAACTGAAATGAAAATGTTAAGATGAGCATGTGGGCATACTAAGATGAATAAAATTAGAAATGAATGTGTTCAAGAGAAAATTGGAGTGACTCTGATTGTTGAGAAGATGACTGAGACTAAGGTAGTTTGGACATATTAAAAGAAGACCTAGAGATCCATCTTTTAATACGGTAAACTTAATGAAAAATTCACTTATTAAAAAAAGCAGAGGTAAACCGAAAAGAACTTTTAAACAAATCATTCAATATGATCTTATTCTAAATGGTTTCAATTAAAACATAGTGTTCAATAGAGCTAATTGATGGCGTTTAATCTATGTAGCCAACTTCATTTAATTGTGTTTGAAGCTTGTTGTTGTTGTTTTAATCTAACGCATGCATTCCATCAATTTCTACCCTGTATTTTAGCCGACTTCATGCATTTGAAACAATTCTCCTAAAAAAAGTATCTTATCAGAACAATCATCATATCATTTAGTAATCGGAAATTTGACCTACTTGAATTTGATTCTCTTTCTTTATGTTATTATTATAATTCAAATCATAAATAGAAATAAAAAAGTTAATTCCATTGTAGATCCATATGCACAATGTGCAAAAACAAAATGTTTTTATATCTGATGATGATTTTTTTTTTGAAAATGAAAATAAAAAATTGCCTTCAATCAGCCAAATGGAAAATTGGGTTATGCTGGTCCTCTCCTAGAGTTTTTCATTTTTTTTAAAGAAATGCATTTTTTTTTTGTTTTCCTAATTTTTTTTTTCATTTACTAATTTCGTTTTCTATTGCTTAATCTAAAACATTTTTTGAAGCATTTTTGAAAAATAAAATAAAAAAATGCTTGCAATCAACCAAATGGAACATTGGGTTATGTTTGATTTTGGAAAAATTTTATGTTTTCATTTGAACATGTATTGGACTATCTAAATAAAAAATGGAATGTTTGGAATAACAATATTTTGGGTCTCGCTCAGGCAGAGATCAACTATCTTGGGAGACTGCGTCACCCTAATCTGGTGAGGCTCATTGGCTACTGCTTTGAGGATGAGCAACCGCTCCTCGTATATGAGTTCATGGCCCGAGGCAGCTTGGAGAACAATCTATTCACCAGTTAGCTCTTTATACTTTGTTAAATACAGCATGCTGATATTGAGACCTGATATTGAAACCACTCTTGGTTGGATTGTATTGTTGGTGAATCAGAGGGAGCTCACCTGCTGCCATGGAGTTCCCGGATGATGATTGCACTTGCAGCTGCCAAAGGGCTTGCTTTTCTTCACAATGCTGAGTCCAGAGTCATCTACCGGGACTTCAAGAGTGCCAATATCCTGCTCGATTCGGTACATGACTTTTTGGATTTTGTGTTTATTATTTGTGAACATCAGGTTACAGTTTTGCCTTTGAATTTTTATGCAGGACTACAATGCGAAAGTTTCGGCCTTTGAATTTTTATGCAGGACTACAATGCGAAAGTTTCGGACTTTGGTTTGGCCCGGGATGCACCTTGTGGGGATCAGACCCATGTTTCGACCCGGGTCATGGGAACCCGTGGATATGCTGCGCCGGAATATATATCAACTGGTACGGCTTTCATCGCCTTATATCCTTTCATTTTGGAACAACTTGAATTGTTATTCTTACTAGGCGTGTAAATGTTATACTGATAAGCGACTAGAGACTGACTGGAAAAATATTCGAATTGGGCTCGATTTTTGTTAAGTTGAGCTGGAATTACTCTAGTAGTTTTAAGTCAAGTTCAGGTATTTGAATAATGTAATTGTGTAGCTCGGGAACTTAATCAGGTAATCGATATATTAATATTTATATTCATACATATTTTTTATTAATTGAGTTGTTTTGAGTAAATAATTGCGCTTAACTCAAACTCATACTCGAGCATGAAACCCCTATTTCACTAATCGAGCTTAATCGATCAAGCTCGAGTAACTCGTTTTATAAATCGAGTTGAGCTCGAGCTTCCAAAACCATATTGTATTGAGTTTAGTTGAGCATCGAATATTGGGACTTTGCATCGAGCTCGAGCGTGTTGGCTCAATTCAACTTGATAACACCCCGAGTTCTTACATTTGGTATAATTCATCTTTTTGTGTTGAAATTCATGAATTTTACTCCGATTGCATGGGAAACATTTCGGACGGAAACATAAGAAAAAGAACTAACAATGAGTGATAAGTTTACACGGCACACTAAAAGCAACAAGGGAGACTAGCCACTCTCTAAAGAGAAAAAATGAGATTGATAAGAATCGAATTGATTTCGCCAATGTTTAAAAAGGGGTTTCCCGCCTGACCCTATTATTGGGCTTGGAATCAGTCCCGTTTAGTGCCTAAAGGCATGCCAAGCTATCCCTGTAAGTACCCGATGATGGAGTAGCCAGTGAAACTAGAACCTGGGATCAGGAGATTTGAAACACCAAAGCAGTTTGCTGTGTCCCACTCCACTACAACAAAAACAAGGCATTTGCTCAATAGAGATATTTAAGGTTGATTGAGTTTTAAATGTCATTAAAGGAGTCACGTAGCTGAAATTTAATATCAGTTCTTCAATTTAGTTAGATTTTCAACTTGTTTATGGGACCTGTATGCTTGTTGGATTCTTTCTAGATCTTAATTTGTGTAATGGAGAGCCTAAATTCCCTTCACATGGCATATCAAAATGGAAAAGATGTGGGGGTAGGAAATGAGCAAGAGATTTGATCCTTCAAATGAAGGAAACCGGATCCCTTCCCGTTCATTGAAGGAAACCGAAGGAAACCTTGGAAATATAAAATAAAATTAATATTAATATTTTTTATTTTTATTAATGTTATTATATATAATAATAATTGTATATTTTTATTAATTATATTAATTTAATTTTCTTTCTATCTGTGATCAAATATTATTATTTAATTTTCTCTCTTTTTTCATTAATC
This sequence comes from Viscum album, assembly GCA_963277665.1. Lineage (NCBI taxonomy): Eukaryota > Viridiplantae > Streptophyta > Magnoliopsida > Santalales > Viscaceae > Viscum > Viscum album. The sequence continues at coordinate 697,515,241 of OY728131.1, read as the reverse complement.
CCTTTTTACCTTTATTTCTTTACTTTTTTCCCGATGATATACTTTTATTTCTTTCCTTCAATTTACTGTTGTTAGAGTATATTAGGTTTTAAGAAATGGGTATTGACTAAGTCTATCCTATTGCCCTTTCTCCTCTCTGAATTTGGTATTTAGTATCTATCTTGAGTTGTATATGATATGTGTGTCTATAAATAAACTGTTCCGTCCTCCTTCAGGAGTAATGGTTTCAGTAATGGTTTCCCGGCCTACTCTTCTTGTACAAAACATGACTTCCTCCGCACTGTTCTCTCACCTATTTTTAGAACTTTGTTTCCTCATACCAAATTTATCTTAAACATCTCAACTCTAGAGGTGACAATTCGGGTTCAAAGGCCAGGTTTATGTCGGGTTGGCTTTCATGTGAATCAATTTAAGGTCAACTCTAGCTCGATCCATTTAATTAAATGGGTTAACCTGACCCAACCCATTTATAAAGTGGTCCACCCTAACCTGAACCGCCAACCCGTTTAAGTTTAAATATATAACATAGACTGCATTATGACATGTCCAACTAGTTCAAACCACATAAACTGACCCAACCAAATTGAATTATCCCATTTAGTCCAAAAAAAAAAAACTTTGTTAATATGAAGCACATGTTATCCATGCTGAAACTTGACCTTCTTGAACTATTTCAAATATATAATGTGATATGAAATGTTTTATTTTTTCAAATTGAGTTGATTATAAGAATAAAATATATTATGAAATTAGTTATGTTTATATTTTTAATACACCATATTATCATTATTTTTTTAATCGGGTTACACTGGTTTGATGTGCCATGAATGGTCAACCTAAACCCGACTTGAATATTATTTCAAAATTGCTCTCTAGTCAACACCAGAAAATTTGAATTGCAGTTGAACCATTCTCCACACTGATCCATGTTTAATGTGCAAAGGTCGATTAACAACCCGGAGTGACGTGTTCGGGTTCGGGGTGGTCCTCTTGGAGCTGATATCCGGTCGGCGTGCGATTGACACCGAGCAGCTGTTCGGTGAACACAATCTCGTGGACTGGGCATTGCCATACCTCAACAACAAGCAGAAATTTGGGCTGGTGCTGGATCCGAGCCTCCGGGGGCAGTACTCCATGAACGAAGCTTGGATTGCCGCCACCCTTGCCTTGCAGTGTCTGAACCACGAGGCAAGGCTGAGGCCTGCCATGGAAGCTGTGGTGAGGGCATTGGAGCCGCTCCAGCTGGGCTCAAAGGATGGCGGCGGGGGGGAAGGTGAGGTGGGGATTGAGGGCGCCCTGCCCCGCAATTCCAGTGGAGGGAGAAGAGGGGAAGGCTCATCATCTGCCATTGGAGCATCAGGCAAAATTAATTCCTGATAGGGAGTTTGTGAGTTTGCATGGATGGCTTGCAGTTTCTTGCATTTTGGGGTTTTGGAAGGACTGTATGTATAGTTTTTGTTTCGGGTAAGGTGTTGAAAATGCTTATTCAAATGTTTTTGTAGTTTATGGTGCTTATGGCTGATAAAATTATAAATATATTTATCCTATTTGAGTTCGGGTTTATATTGCATTTATAAATGTATTTTGAAGTTTTGAATTTATAATCATATATTGAAATGAGCTGGGTAGTTTTAATGGGTATTTCACAATATAACGTGAATGTGTTTTAAAGGTAAGCCAATTATAATGTGAATGTGTTTTAAAAACAAACCAATTACTTGTACTTGCCGAAAAGTTTAAACTTAGTTCGAAATGAGCAATACTAGTATCATTTTAAATCATCTCAATTGAATTTTTTTAATATATATTTTATGTTTTTTTTAATTTTATTATTTTATGATATATATGATTTTGATATTTTTATTATAATTTATAATAACATTTTGAGTCTCCCTGACTTCCTGTATTTTTATTATTTTATGATATTTTTAAAAGTAAACCAATTATGTCTGTGTTGTATGTTTTTTCTGCGTCTTTGTATTTTTTCATCCCTGATCGTTTGTAATATAATAACATTTTCATGCCTCCCACGCTTGGGTGGGGTGGTAAGGGTGGGGGGAGGGGTTTGGGGTGTGGTCGTGAGATCAAGTCTCCGAGCCATCAGTTTGATGTATTTTCTTCCTTTCGTGTGCGCTGTTTTCGCGGTTGTACCTATTTTTTTATATTAACATTTTCATATTTTCATTTTACACCACACCTTATATATATATATTTGTTCGTTTCATATTTATCACCATTATTTGGTGCCTTCATTTTGTTTTTATTTATATTTGATGGACCACCGTCATCTAGTGCAATGAAAATCTTGTGGTGGAACTATCAGGGGCTTGGAAACCCTCTTGACAATTCGGTTTTTACAGAATTGGAGAATAAAATACTGCATTAGTGTAGTTTTTATGTCGGAGATGGTTAATTAATCAAGACACGTCAAAGTTGAATATCAAGATTGGTTTGTCGAATTGTTTCACGGTCGACCAGGTTGATTGCTTGGGTGACCTTGGTTTGTTTTGGGATCTGGAAGTTCATGTTGTGATCAAATAGTACTAAAAAAAAAAATCATATTGTTGCATCTGCCTTAGAAGAAGGCGACATACAATGGACTTTATGTGGTGTGTATGATTGGCCTGGTATGTGGGAACAAGTGGCAAACGTGGCACTTCGCTAAGCTCGTCAACTTTTGGTTCGAACACACCTTTTGTGTGTTTGAGTGTGTGTGTGTGTGGGGGGGATTTTAATGAAATTTCTGTGAATAATGAGGTGTGGAGTCTTCAGGAAGGAGTGTCTTATGCAATATTTCAGGGATTTTATTGTCGAGACAAGGTTATTTGATCTTGGATTCGCTAGATGTCCTTTTACATGGTTTCGTGGACGGTTCTCCCAAACATTGCTTGCCGAGTGTCTTGATAGATTTTGGGGTCTTCAAATTGGCAGAATTTGTTCCCCTCTTTATGATGTTGCACTTGACCCCATTGGCTTTGGATCACTCTCCCATTCTCTTGGAATCAAATCGTATGTGATGGGATGTTAACAATATGTGTTTCATCAAGTTTGAGACATTTTGGCCGAGAGACTAGAATTGTGACCAGGCTATCATGGAGGCATGGAGTCATCTTAGGCATGATGTGTTTGAGAAGCTTCCGTTGGTCTCAAAGGAGTTGCAACGTTGGGGGTCTTCTTAGCCATAACAATTTTGTACGAGGGGTCTCTTAGTAGCGTTGTTGTTGAAAGGGTTCGGTATCTGGAGAATCAGTTAGATAACCTATTGGTGAAAAGGGAGCTGTTTGTCGAAGTGGAACACTCAAGAGGGGGGGGGGGTGATTTGAGTTTCCAATTAAAAATTTCTTGTTAAAATAGATTTAAAACTTAAATTCCCCAATTTGTAAAATACACTTAGTTAACTAAAATAGTAGAGTATATAATTTGACCGTTCAAAAGGTTTCTCGAAATTGAGATTAAGGCTCAGTTAAAATAAGTTTAGAAACTCTTAACTTTTGAAACATTTTTACTAAATTCAAACACTGTATATAAAATACAAATTTAAGTTAACTATCAAAGTAAAGTTTTGTATAAGTGTTTTGAAAATAGATACAGATTTGTTTTAAAAAACAGAGTATACAAAACAGATAATAAACACAGTGGAAATACACAAGGGGTTTAGTCTCAAAATGAGACTTAATCCCCTCTACTTGACAATCACCCGCTATCAAGCAATTTATTATAAAATAATCAGATCCACAGTCTGGATTGGGTTATACAACAACACACAAGGGTGTCCAGGCTTCACAAAATCTCTTCCATAGTTCTACTTGAGAGAAAAGAAATAATAATTGCATGCAAGCAATCTAGGCTAAATAGTCTATTCCAATGTTCTATATGGGAATACAAGTAAATAAATAAGAGAGTGTCTTGCGCTCTCCAGTTCAGTGCATGAGCTGATGCTTAAATAAACAGTACAACTGACACATAGCACGAAAGAAAATAAAGAGTAAGAGAAAAAAAGAATTTTGAGCACCAAAGTATATTCTTCTGGCATTCCGTGGAAGATTCTTGTCCACCCTTTTTCGTCTTTGGATTTCGATTGGATGCATAAAGATGTTTAGTTGCTCTCAAATGTGTTGTCGAGGTTCAGATGAGAACAATATGTCACATATGTTCAAAATAGAGTAGATGTTCTTTGTTTTCATTCAGGAAAAATTCCGATATCAAGGTGTTCATGAGTGCGTAATTTTTCATATGTTTCGTCCTCTTTTTTTTGTCTTTGGCCTTCTTTTTAAAAGAAAGGTGCTCTCCGAAGACTAGCCATTGAGAAATCATCATGAAGATCCTCGTATTTTGGCAGCAAAATCTGGCTCAATAAATGTTTCTGACAATCATTTAATTCTGCATAGGAAAGTGGTTGGATGGATATATTTAAAGATATAATAATATAATACTTACATTTTAGATACAATCAATTAAAGTTTTTCATGTCACCATCCACAGTGGCAGTTGCTTTCAGATGTGCCACATTAGCATTGACAATTGATTTCATACTTGGATTATTTGATATTTCGTAAGGTCGGTCATTTGTTCTTACAGTCGCTCTATTTATACTTTTGGTCGATTACGTTATACGTGCGGTCAATCCAATACTTGTCCACATTATGACTACTTTTATATGACTGCTTCATTTGATCATACAACTGCTCTTTTACTTTGCGAGATCTCTGATAGTCATGAGGTCACTTTGATTTTGCATTGTGATTGAGATTGTGCGTGTAGTCGATCTCACTTTGTGGTCAATCTCACTTGACCTTGCGGTCGATCCATTATGATGAATACAACAATTGATTGAGATACATTATACAATTGATTGATTTGTCTTGTGGTCGCTTGGTATATTTTCTCCACAGTCAGATTGATCATGCGGTCAATTTTAGACTTAGCAAAATATTTACACATTTCTAGAAACTGAATTTACTTTCATAAAACATAAAACAGATTAGAATTAACATAAACATGATTTTTGATTATTAAAATAAGGAATTTCTAGACTAAGCCAACAATATCCTCATTTTTGATTATCACAAATCACGACATAAATGATTGTTCACAGATTAGACATTAAAAAGAATAAATCAATTTAAATTGATACATTTTACCTCCCCTTTACAATCATACTGTAATTCCATACATTCTACTCCCCCTTTGGTAATATCAAAAAGTAGTCATAAATGGTTAAATATGGTAAAGCAATAAACAACAAAGAAAGCATAGAGAATAAGAACGAACAAGATTATCCATTAATTTTTTTTTAAAAAATTGTACATTATCCTTATCAGAATCTAATCAGAATATGAATCCGAAGGCTCAGAATGGGTAGAAGGGTCATTGATATCCTTCCCTTTGCCAGTATTAGGAGTATGAGTAGGTTGAGGAGCAGTAGGAGGTCCAAGAACGGTGATCCTTTTGAAATAGAAATGAAATGGCCAAGTGATTGGGAAAGAGTAAAACCAAAAGGTCCTATTGGAGGTATATGTGAGGCAGGGGTTGAAACAGAGACAAATGCAGAGGTACTGGAAAAAACTGAAGAAGGTCTGGGTACAACTAGGGTAGGAGGAGCTGACACAGGAGTATTGGTAACATACATATAAGGTTCCAAAATCCTTGTGATATCTTCCACAACTCTTGTTCCATGCTCCATCACTTGAAGAAACCCATCTTTTTTCTAACATAAATTGATTCAACTGAGGATTCATTACCAATAAATTCTCCACTATGGCTTTGAAAGCAACTGTCAGAGGTGGCATTTTAAAATCTCCTACCAATGATATGAATTGAGTCTTAAGGTTTTCTTTGGTGTAAATTCTTTTAAGATAAAATGTTATGGAACCCTTGATAACATCTTTATCTTTAGCATAATTGGTTGTTTCTTTTTTAGGAAAATCAAATTGCCTATCACCATGAGCAATAATATCCATTTTAACTTGATTTATCACATCCTTTACACTATCCAAAACATTATGGAACTCTTCATGGATCAGCCTTCAAATCGGGTCTTCATCAACTAAAACTGAAACATAAGCATGAGGAGGAGGAGGTTCTGAGGCTGAGGGTTGAGAAGGGTTAGAAATCATAGATAGATACCTTCTATCCATGGTAGCCATTATATTGGTTAGATCTGCTTGCAGGGCTCCCATATGACTTCAAAAGATTTCCATTTCTGTTATGAAAGATCGAAATTTTTAGTGCGGGTTCATAAAAGAAACCATTGCCTAGATCCGAATAATGAGCACACATAGTTCATTAATATGTCTCCATGATTCTTTGGGTGAGAAAATCCTTATAGGTTTCTCAATTTACTTCAAAGAGGCCTCAAATTCTTCACCAGAATCATCCATGGCCACAACCTTATTTCCAAGAGAAGATTCATAGACATGTTATTCTTGAGATAGATTCTCATGAACATATTTGGTAGACGGAGGGGTAGACAATAACTTTAATAAATCCTTAACAGAGTCAGGTCTCACTGGTTTCTCTGAAACAAGTGTAGAAGAAATATTTGGCTCCACTAATTTTTCTTTCATTGAAACAAAAACAAAAACTCCTTCAGGATTTTCTTTTGTCTTATCATCATCATATTTTCCATCCTTATCACCATCCTTATCATATTTCTTATCATACTTCTTTCTACTATCACCAGGAATAAATACACCCAAATCAAATAAAGATTTATCTATTGGGGATTCTTCTTCAGAAGGTGAGGAATAAAAAATGGTAGATCCATTGATCTTAAACATAGGTTGACTCTCCACTATAGTAGGATACAAATCCTTATCATTTTCAGAATCTGTAAGAATTGGTTCAAACAACATTGACCTTGGAACTCTCTCCCCATCAGAAGATGAATCTTCTCTTACTGATTCATCCAAAACTGGTAAATCTAGCTCATTTTCAGTTTTGAATGAAACTTTACTTTATGAGCATAAGTTACTTCTTCTCTCATTGGTTCTAACTCACCAGGAGCTTCATAATCAAGAGTCCTTTATGATATTTTCTCAAAAATATTTTCTAACTTCCTCATCCAAATCCACAACTTGGTATTCATCCCCATCAGAGGAATAATTAGCACCAATGATTTCATCTAGTTCCAAACCAGGATAAATTAAATCTCTTATCTTAGAGGAATAAGAGACAAGATTGAACTTCTTATACAATTTCTCCTCATCAGCTATCAACATCCTTTTCCAAAGATTCCAACTGATTTTCATTCTATTAGAGGTAGTCTGATTTAAATAGAAATCACTTGAAAAAATAGTCATTTCAACTCCTAAAGAAACTAAGTTTCTATATTCTAGCAACACAGAAATAAACTTCGAGTAAGGAAGTGTGTTGAATTTGGATAAAGGTTTGGTCAACTCCTCCATATGCCTCATTAAGAAATAAGGTAAACTAATCTGAATTCTATGAACCATCAGATATAAAAGTAATAATTCCCAAAAACTTACAGAATTTAAATCTATCTTTATTGGGAAGATAGAGTGCTGAATGAACTTCAACAAAAGTCTACATTCTATACTTAGTTCATTCACAACTAGTCTTTTGAAAGTTATATCATTAGTTAGCTCCTCCAATGCATTTAAAATTTCAAAATGGGGATGATACAGAGGGTAAGAGCTCTAGTAGTCCTCATATTCTCTAATATACGGGACTCTAAGATATCCATCCCAAAAAATTGAGGTAAAATCACATTCTTGATCATGAACTACTGTTCGAATCACATCCTCATGCTCACCAGCTTCAAACACTATGTTCAGATAGAACTCCATTACAAGGCTTAGACAGAAAGGTCGATTTTCATCTAAAAACCAACTCATATAGTTATGACGTAGAAAAACTCTCCATAATAAAGATCAACTGGTTATAAACCATTCAACATCGACTTCTCTTTCAGCTACAACTTCTCGATAAAGCAGATGCAGTTTTGAAATCTTCTTAGAGTTTCTTGAATTGGCCTTAGATCTCTTAGATGATACAGAATCATCTTCTCCAGAAGATCTATTTATATCTATTGATTAGACTGAGAAATGAAAGATGATAACTAGGTATTTGAAAGAGAGGTTCGAGAAAGAAGGTTTGAAAAGAGGGTTTGGTTTGGGTTAGAAAAGGTGCGATGATTCTATTCTGATTTGACAGATTAATCATTTTAGGATTTTATCCATACATTGATTCATGGGAAATAATAACACATATTTAATGTATTCCAAAACGCATACGATATATTTTAAATGAAATAAATTAAACAAAAAAATACCCAATATAAGTAGAATTTAAAAATAAATAAAAATTTAAAAGAATATGAAAATATTATTAAAATTTTTCCAAAAACATTTTTAGGAAAATTAATCATCCATAATTCATGTTTGGTATAGTTCATTCGCTCATAATTTAATGGCTTTGTAAAAATGTTAGCAAGTCGATGCTCCATGCTAATAAATTCAAGAGTGATATCTCCTTTTTGAAAATAATCTCTCAAAAAGTGATTTCATATATCAATATGCTTTGTTCTAGAACGAGATATAAGATTATTAGAAATGTTTATCACACTTGAATTTTCAAAATTTATAGGGACATGTATAAATTAACAACCATAGTCCAATAATGTGTGCTTCATCGATAGAATCTGTGCACAACAACTACTGTACCTATGTACTCAACTTCAATAGTGGATAATGCAACATAATTCTATTTCTTACTACACCATGAAACTAAAGACTTGAACAAAATGTTCCATGTTCCAAAAGTTCATTTTCTATCTAACTTACAACCACCCAAATATACATCTGAATAACTCACTAAATCAAGTTTCTATCCTTCAAAATAAAACAATCCTAAATTGGTTATACTTTTGAGGTATTTAAATATTCTTTTCACATCAAGTAAATGTGATTCTTTTGGATTTGATTGAAAACATGCACACATGCATGCACTAAACATAATATCAGTTTAGTTAGCAGTTAAGCATAGTAAGATTCCAATCATACCTTTGTAAGTGGTTTGATCAACTAGTTTCTTAGTTTCATTAAGACCCACTTTACATCTTGTACTCATAGGAGTATCACTACCTTTAGTACTATCCATACCAATTTTTTTAAAATATATTTAGTGTTATTGCTTTGATTTAAAATAATTTATTCATTATTTTGAAAAATATAAAAACCAATGAAGAATTATAACTCACCCATCAAACTCATTTCAAACTCATTTTGCATTATTTTTGAAAATTCAGCACACAAAGAGTTTTTGAATGATCCAAAAATAATGTCATCAATATAAATTTGTAATAATAAAACATATTTTGAAGTTATTTTATTTAAAAAAGAAGGGTAAACTATCCCTTTTGAAAAAAATTTAGATGTAAAAAAGGATCCACTAGTGCATAAATGACTTTTCATGTCATTTTTTTTTATTTTTCACACTGGTTATTAGGTGAAGTTATTAGTAATGTTGTAAATAATTTTTTAGCATCATTGAATTAAAACCAACATTGTAAATAAATCTATGTTGGGGTTTTTCACGTCAGTTATCCAATATCTGGCATGAAAAACATTTTTTTTAAATTTCATTTTGATTCATCCTCTCCACAACATACAAAAGCAAAACAACATAAAAAAAGGCAGTAGAAAAACCAGCAAAACATCCAATAAAAGACACTTACAATTGAACTTTCAAATTTTCAATATATATTACAAATAAACTAAAAATCAATAAAAACTATAAAATGATTCACCCATTCAATTTGTAAATGTCTCAACTCCTATGCACTATATGGTCGTGGGTCATCAAAAAGCTACAAATAATAAAGAAAGCATTTAACTTGTATTTTCAATAAAACAAATGAAATATTAAGGAAGACTTTATAAAGAAATCTAACTTCTGGAACTTCGTAACTATCCCAATTGAAATTATTTCATACATAAATCTTAAAATATAATATCCATATTCTTTGACACCTTCTTATTGATGAAAATACTGTTCTAAATAAATTTTAATTCAAAATACCATTTTTAAAAAATATATCCAAAATTTAGTAATTAAAAATGAAAATCCACCTTAGCTTGTACAAATTTGATATTGGAGCTCTTATTTCTTGTCATCTCTCTAAATAAATTCCATACCTTGTTTTAAAATAATACGAATAAAATAAATTTTAGTCAATATAATATAAAAAAATATTAAAAAATATTCAAACTTTCGTGTTCAATACATCTTTAAAATTTTCTCTCACTTCACCATGGATAGAGCATAGCTAGTACAATGTCTTCTCTCTTAGACAAAAACCACCCATCATTCAATGTAAAATAATATATAAGAAAATTTAATGTTAGTTGTTATAATGTTAAGATATATATAACACTTTATAAGAAACATGTTTCACACTCTTAAAGATATAGAAACATCCAACACTGAATAATTTCATTCTTCTGAAATATTTCAGCAATATAAATTTTTCTTTCCACATCAGTCATTACCCTAGCTGTAGATGAAATAAAATATGGGTCCATAAATACATATACATCTATCTTTTCATGCTATGTACAAATTTTATAAATACACCTAATATAAAACAAACATAATTAAAAAATTTCAATAAATTAAATGAATAGAAATTTTTTAATTGACTTACATGGAAAAAATTTGCATTGTGTTGATGCCTAACTGATCTCTAGCTACAAGCTCCATGTATCACTTTTTAAAATCCCCAGTCATTGAACACCCATAAACAAAATCTTCAATTGGAATCTCATATACATCCAATAAAAAATTTGAACATGTTGAAAATCTATCAAGAATAGTAGGATCTATAGCTGAAGTCATACCACTTTGTATTTTTGTTGTCTATATAGAAATTCTTTACCTTTAAAGTATTCTTATAAAAAATTAGATAAATAAATAAACTTTAAAATGATAAAATAAATTTAATAGTGAAATGAAATAAAATATAAAATATATACATACCTCTATGGTAATATTTCAAAGAAGTCGAGATAGCCAAAATAAAAAAGGAATAATACTTTATCCAACTATACTCACCTCATCGGTAGGACATGATATTTTTGTTGATCTATCTATAATGTCCTGTATAGTGACCCTATAATTCTCTATCTCTATCTATTGATGATGAATGATATCACCGATATAAAATATCATCCCATATGCAACAATATGATGGGGATCATCAACATTTAACTAAAAGTAATTGGAAATCTATGGAGGAGGGGGTGTAAAGGTAGGATAAGGAGTGGGGTCTAATAGCTGAGATGTATGAGTAAGATAAGTAGAAGGAGTGGGATCTACTGGTGAAGGTGGAGGAGTCAGATCTGTAGTTTGAAAATGTATTTTCATGTCTGTAAACATTGACTCTACCAAAGCTCAGATCCTATCCTCCATCGTCACACGAATATCCTGAACTTTGGATTCCAAATATTCTATTTTTTTTATAAACATCCTTCATTGAAGAATCTTCCGAACATGGAAACAATTTTTTTATCGATACACCTTCCAGGTATCCTCATACACAACTCGGGTGTTTGGGATTTCCAAATGTTTTAGCTAAAATATCCCATCTAATCTCAGCAATAAATACCCCCTGTGCACTCTACTCCTCAAGATAATCTAGTTTGGAATATTTAAAAAAATATGCAATGAATCACAATATATAAAGAGTTAATTTAACTTAAATAAATAAATAAAGTAAACATCTTACAATCCTCTCAGCTACAACCCTAAACTCTTCCATAAGATATTTTCCTTTTTTCTCATCTAAGCCCTCTTCCATTTTTCATTTCTAGTGGGGGGGGGCAACTTCTGCAGACCTTGTAGACTCAACTTTTAGATTTTGAAGTGTTTTTTCTTTCATTTTTTCTTACAATAACGTATACCCTCCCCGAGATAATGTATGAGGGTATATGTTTCTAGATTGGATCTCTTGATGAGATCTCCTTGATTGCTGTAAATTAAGAATTAAGAATAAATAAATCATTAAAATGGCCATTAATATAAAAAAACTTCTAAAAGGAAGCATCTCACTTACCAAAAACTCTTCTCATCATCTAATTTCAACAAATTACTTCCATATATCTTCATCTATAAATGGATATATATATATATATATCACATGGATTATGATGTTGTTTATCCCCAAAAATGAATTGTAATGAAAGGGATGATATAAAATCCCTCCATCTCCTAGCAACCAATGATAAACATTTCCTCGTAACTCCTCCAGTATTAGGTATATCATATGTCATCTCATAGGATGGGAGAAAACATATATTACTATAAACATTTCAAGATAAGTAAAATAATAACAAAAAATCTTACCAAAATGGTTCCCACAAGTGTGATAATGTCACTCTGTCAACACTTTTCCAATCATCAAACAAAATACCAACTTTACTTTTACCCTGCACTGCTACAAAAGTCTTGAATTGTTTTGAATTTGGACCTCTTGGAATATCATTATCATTAAAGTCTACCGGTATCCTATGGTCCTAGATATGAGCAACTAATAATTTTGGTAAATGTGTGGTTCCACATTTACCAACCCTCTAACTCTTTCCCCCGTGGAAGTAGACATCTCATGTAATGAAGGACGCAGATGCTCATCAACAAGATCATGTGTACATTCCTTCCTATAGGTATGAGTATGATCATCTCTAGAAGTATGCAGTGGATTAGATAATTGATATGTCATTATCCTATAAATCAAAGCAATAACAATTAGCACAAAAATATATAAATCAAACTATTACATACAAATGTGAATAAAAAATGAACAAATATAAAAAAAGTAAAGTAAACTAAACTTAGCACATTTTTATTCATATTTTTTATAGTTGACTAAAATGATAACAATATCAATGGGAGATGAAATGACATAAATGAATGAATACAAATCCAAAAATGGCATGCGAATATTAAAAATTATCCAACATGATAAATAATTTTTACACCAAAAATATTTTTTAATAATATTCTCTTATACAATATTTTTTGTTTTTATTTAACATATTAAATTTAAAATAATTGGTTTTCAACAAAATCAATTAATAGGTAAGTTACGTAAGGGTATACATGGTAAAATAAACAAAACTAAACTAATACAAACAAACAATTTAACTTATTAGTTATAATACATGTTTTAATAAAGAAAATCAAATTAAAATATCTAAAAATTTATGAAATTTAAAAAAGTAAACCAGAAAAAAACATATGTTATTTGTAATATTAGGAATGCACTAAAGGATTGTTTTCTCAAATTCCTTCATCATGATCATTTCGTATGTCACAAACCATGTCTACGGTGTGCTCATCAATATTATTTGTTAATCTTTCCATGGAAGTAGGGATCTCACATAAATCAACATCTTCGTCAAGTTTATCATCACCAACATACTATTTTTCCTTGTAAAATAATATAAAACTTCATATCAGATTGATCAAGAACATAATTTTTTTCATGCGTTTCCATGATAAAAGGATCAGCTGCGTATTCTAATTTATTCAGATTAACTAGTGTCATTCCAAATTCATCATGCCTGACACGGTTGTTATCGATAAACAATTTACAGTTAAACATTAGAACTTGAAATTTAATGTAATAAACCTATCATATTTCTTCAACGACTCTATAATATGTAGTTGACATAGATATTGTTTTTTTTTCTTTGACACTCAAAAAATGCATTGCTTATGCGAACACCAATACACTACTATTCTGAACCACACTTCTATTGTCCTTATCTTTTGTATGAAATGTATATACATTAATGTCATACTTGGACCATATTATCAAATTTAAAATTAGACTGCCCACTAACCATGTCAATGTTTCCGATGCATCTAATTTACCAAGAATGATCTCTTTAAACCATAGCAAAAAAGTTTTTTTATGCTCATTAAAAATACACATATATTTCTTCTTTGGAAAACATTGTTTCAACAAGTTAATATGCAATGTTATATATGGCCGAGCATCATCTATGTTATTCAATATATATAAATATACCTTATTTATCTATTCACTTGTCAACGATTTGAATTTCAAGCCACAAATCCCCTTTCCCCCATAATTAACTCATTCATGGAGAGATATAAGCAAACCGATGTGCTCCACTATAGAAAAATAGCTTGTTCTAAACTCTACAACCTCATAAATATACTTCTCAAAAATGGATTCTTCAGGTTGATATGTATTCTTAACAAACCCCTTCAATATATTTATATACCTTTCAAAAGGATACATCCAATATAGATATATAGGTCCATGAAGCTTTATTTATTACACCAAATGAACAATTAAATGCACCATGATATCAAAAAAAGATGGAGGAAAATACATTTCCAATTGAAAAAGTATAGAAACTGCTTCATTCTACAAAGTGTTCAAAGTATTCGAATAAATCACCTTATTAAAAATTGAATTGAAAAAATAACACACCTTCATGATAGTCATTCTGACACAGATGGAAAATATTCCACACAATGAGACTAGTAGGAGTTTTTGCATGATGATGTGACAATCATGAGATTTCATACCAATCAACTTCAAATCCTTTAAAGACACATTTTTTTTACATTTTAAGAGTAACCTTGTGGCACTTTGATATCATGAAAACATTAAAAAAATATAATTTTATCCCTCTTAGATAATGTATGACAAGCCGGGGGTAGGAATGTTCACCTTCCATTAGGAGTGAGAGACAAATCCAAATGTATTCCCATTGAGAGTAAGTCCAATCTTGCACTCAACTCATCTTAGTCCTTCCTTTAATATCTAACAATGTTCCAACCAATCTATCACGTATATTATTCTCCACATGCATGACATAGATGTTTTGTTTGACCACATGATATCTCCAATATGGTAGCTCAAAAAATATTGACCGTTTCTTCCAAATATTTCTATCATTACTATATTTATGTCTTTTTCTGAATTTCATATCAATGTTTTTCACCCTATCAAAATAATGATTAGTGAATAAAGGTTTTAGAGGAATATCAAATTCATGTTATCCATTGAAATACCTTTTTAATCTTCTATAAGAGTGATCCATAGACAGAAACTTTTGATGAACCATGTATACTACTTTTCTCCCATGATGTAGTTGATAATATAAAATCTATTGTTCACAAATTGGACAAGCTTTATGACCCTTAACACTATATCCAGACAAATTTCCATATACTAGGAAGTCATTTATAATGAACATAATCATTGCATACAATTGAAAATATTCCAATTTATAAGAACCAAACACCCATATACCTTTCTCCCGCAACATTTTCAAATCATCAATTAATGGTGACAAGAAAATGTCAATATCATTTCCGGGTTATTTTGGTCCATAGATCATTAAACTAAACATGACATATTTTATATTCATACAAAATCTAGGAGATAAGTTTTAAATTACCAATAAAACAAGACATGAACTATGTGTGCTACTAAGGCTTCAATATAGATTAATTCCATCCGTGCACAGTCCAAGACTGAGATTTCTAACTTCATCTCCAAATGTAGGAAACTGATGATCAATTTTCTTCCACTGTGGAAAATCAACTGGATGCCATAATTTTCCATCACATATCTACTAATCTATATGCCATATTAACCTTTTTACATCATATTAATTTGAAAATAAACATTTAAAACAAGGAATTATAGGAAGATACCAAAATTCCTTGGCATAGGTCTCTCTATAAATACTAAATTATCTTGTTATTTTTCTTTCAACTTATACCGTGACATACCACATTTAGGACACCCGGAAATAAATTCACATTCCTTCCTATATAAAACACATTCATTTTACCAGACATGTATTTTTTTCACCCTAATACCATTGGTTATAGTATTTTATTTTCTTTTATAATATGAATACTAAAGATCATTGTATTAGGAAGAATATATTTTAAAAATTGTAGCAACTCTGTAAAACTCTTATCACTTAATCCATGTTTTTCCTTCAAGTTAATCAATCTTAACACCATCGATAAAACCATAAATTTCATACAACCCAGATACAATGGTTTTTTAGCATCGCCATATAGACAATCAATTGTCGATTCTTTCTCAATTACCTCTACTTTAATATCACAAATCATTTCTTAAATTTGATCAGACTTATCATCTTGCAAAGCATCATCATCAAGAGATTTGAAATTCTTCCCAGTTTCACCATGCCAAATCCAAGGGCTATAAGTCAGATTAAAACCATGGAAAATTAAATGATCTTTAATCTCTCTGTTTTTCAACTTCTTTATGTTTAAACATTTTAGACATGGATAGAAAAACATGTAATTTTTTGGAACATTTTGTTTAGAAAATTCTAAAAAAACATCAACACCTTCCTCATATTTATCACTTATTCAAAGTTTCATAATACAACATTGAATCATTATTATCTATAATAAATATCAAAAAATATATACCATGTCAAGATAAACCAATTTTAAATTTATATCAAAGATTTCATAATTTTAAAGTAACACAATTTTGAAATATAAAACAAATATATGTGTATTTGAAAATTATAATTATAAATTCTAGACAATAATGGAATATAAGTTTAAATATAAATGGTAAATCATAAAAAGATATGCATGGAAGTAATTTACAAAAGAAAATATAGTTAAACCATTCTGTAATTTTTCATTTTCTTATAAATTAAATTAGATGAAACTTGAAATTGAATTTACTGAACATAATCCAAATCAAGTGCGCATTTTTCCATTTTTATTAGTATATTTCTCATCAAAATTTCTAAGATTTTTTTTTCATAAAACATCTAAAAATTATTAGTTGAAAAATTAATTAATACTATGATATAAGCATATAGTATAGTCCAAACAACACAATGTTGTATTTATAATGTGGTATATATATATACAGAATTAATATTATATTTTATTTATGTTTAATGTATTATGAAAATTATGCAAATCATATTACGTACTATGTATTCTATGAAAAAATGTTTTATTTTATTGTAACACACTAATAAACCACATTTTAAATATTATAGTCTACTTTATTTGATACAATAAAAATCTGAATTTATGGGGAGAAAAATGCTTTCGGTGTGAATACCATGTTGAATATAACTCATAATATGAATACTTCATATTTAATATATGATTTTTTTCAAGGTAAGAATATGCTCACATCAAAATAAAAGTGTTTATATGCATATACACTAGTTATATGATATTATATATTGAACTGCATACAAATTGAAATGTATGTATATATTGTATTTTAAGATTACTAAGTTAGTAAAAATTTTATAACACTAATTAAAATTTATCCATATGCATGGAAGTGTATGAATAAATAATGAATGATTCACAAACATCATCCAAATAAGAATTTTTTTGAGATTCAATGACAAAAATTAATATGGGATGTAGTATAATCATATGTGAAACAATTCAGTGGAAATTCCTTTCCATTTAAAATAAACACCACAAAATTAAGATATAATGAAATCTATACACTTTTTCACTTAAATCAATGCATAATTAAGGTATACGAATATGGTAATGTGATATTTGAGATGAGAAGGTCTATATTAAAATTCACAATGATGAGACCGATGAAATATGAGGGTTTAATAAGATTGTAATGTGAGATTTGAGTACACAGAATAAAAAAAACAAAAGTTAGATTTGGTGCCATTGAATAACCGAAATAGAGGATTGATGTGTGAGGATTACCTGAGAGTGGAGAAAATCGAATGTAAAACAATTAGGCCAATGAAACCTTAGGATCTATGAAGATGTAAAACTGATATTCAAGTCCACTAGATCAAAGAAACAAGGTTTAGGGCTTTCGCGTGAGAGAAATGAGTTGGATTTCTTAAGAAGCAACAACACAAAAATGATTCAAAATGATGATTTATAAAATTTTAAATGATATATAACATTGGTTACATAATAAATGACATGATAAAGACTGGTTTTCACATCGGTTATCATATAACTGACATGATAAAGCAGTTTTATCACATTAGTTATTATCTAACCTATGTGATATAGAAACATACCTAGATTTTTCACATCGGTTAAATAATAAACAATGTGAAAAATCACATAAATTTCTTCATCACATCAGTTATTATATAACTGACGTGATAAATCCATATAAATTCCCTTTTCACATTAGTAATTAATAACCAACATGATATGTATGATGTGATAAATACTTTTTGTAATAGTGAGCTGATCCTATCATACTAAGCTCTAGGAGATTGTTTTAAACCATATAAATCTTTTGTTAATTTAAATACATGATTTATAAAGATAGGATTTTGAAATCTAGGGGTTTGCTCCACAAAAAAATCCTCAACTATATAAACATTTAATAATTCACTCTTAACATCCATTTGATATAATTTGAAATCCAAATGTGATGTATAGGTAAGAAAAATTATGATAGATTCAAGTCTAAATACCAGTGAAAGGGTTTCCTCATAGTCAATACATTCCTCTTGATTGTATCCTTGTGCAACCAATCTTTCTTTATTTCTAATTATAATGGTAGACTTATCTACTTTATTCCTAAACACCCATTTAGTGCCAATGGTTAGGTAGTCCTTGGGTATTTCAACTAGTTCCCATACTTTATTCTTTCAAACTAATTCAGATCTTATTAAATTTCCATTACCCATAATTCATCATTCATTACTTCTGTGATGTTCTTAGGTTCAAGTTGTGATAAGAAAGTTTGACGTTCAACTTGGTTTCTAAGAGAAGCTCTAGTATGTGTTCCTCTATCTAGGTCTCCTACAAAAACATCTAAAGGATGGTCTCTATGATTCCTAATAGATATAGGAATAAAAGTATTTGATACTTCATTTTCATTTATAGGTTCAGGTTCAAACATTTCCTCAGAACTAGGTGATTTTCCTACAAAAGTTTTGATATAATTATCACTAGTTTTGACATTGATATTCAGATTAGAAAGGTCATCCTCATGATTCTCTAAAGAAGTATTAGGTTCATGTGGATTTGTCTCATCAAATTTGATACATCTAGATTCTTCCACAATATTATTACTTTTATTGAATACCCTATATGACTTACCAGATGTTTAATATCCAAGGAAAATTCCTTCATCACATTAGGATGAAAACTTGTCTAAATTCTTCTTTTTATTGAGTATAAAGACTTTAGAACCAAAAACTATAAAGTAACCAACTTTTGGTTTTCTACCATTCCATAGTTTATATAGGGTTTTAATTAAAAGTGGTCTAATAAGAACTCTATTAATAATATATCAAGATATATTCATAGCCTCTGCCTAAAAATATATAGAAAAATAATACTTATTGAGCACAGTGGAGCAATTTCTTGTAGGGTTCTGTTTCTCCTTTCCACTACATCATTATACTGTGGGGTCCTAGGATTATAAAATTTATGATTATAGCTACGTTGTGAGCATAGAGATTCAAAATATTTATTTTCAAAATCATGACCATGATCACTTTTTAAATTCTTAATTCTAAGTCCACTAATCTTTTTATAGATTTTTTATACTTGGAAAAATAAGAGAAATCTTTACTTTTGTGAGCTAGAAAAAATATCTAGGTGTATCTAGAAAAGTAATCTACTAGAACATAGTAATACTGCTTCCCATTTATGTTAGAAACTCTATAAGGTCCAAAAAAGTCCATGTGAACCAACTCTAGGGTTTTAAAATTTGAAACTTATTTATTTGGGTTAAAAGAGATCTTATACTACTCCCCTTTTTGACATGGGTTACATACTTTTTCCTTTGGGAATTATAGCTTGGGTAGATCCTTGACTAATCCTTTCCTAGTTAGATTTCCAAGTTAGTGTAGGTTGCAATAACCTATTATCCTATTCAAAATCCAAGACTCTTTATTAAATGAAATTAAACGAGAAATAATTTTAGAAAATAATAAATTCAAATCAACAACATATACATTATCATTACGCAAAGTAGTAAAAACCAAAACATGCTTAGAATAATAAATTGTACAAGAATCATTCTCAAATTTAACATGGTAAACATCATCAAATAATAGTTAGATGCTAAGTAGATTATATTTTAATCTATCTATAAATAATTCTATAGAAATTAAAACAATATTAGAGTTACTAATTTGACCGAGTCCAATTATTTTTCTTTTGTAATTGTCACCAAAAGTGACATGACCACCATTAAATTTGATAA
The DNA here is from genome assembly GCA_963277665.1 of Viscum album. Classification (NCBI taxonomy): domain Eukaryota; kingdom Viridiplantae; phylum Streptophyta; class Magnoliopsida; order Santalales; family Viscaceae; genus Viscum; species Viscum album. Next base: position 697,494,999 of record OY728131.1, on the reverse strand, counting down.
GATTATTGAAGTTTGTTTAGTCTAGTCATGTTTTTGGAGCATCCACTATCCAGATACCATAAATTCTTACAATTAATCTTCAATTAGGTTTCCTATAGAAAAGTTTAAACAATAAATGATTTTGGTACCCATATTTTCTTGGGTCTCTAAATGTTAATGATAAGAGATTTGGGAATCCCATTTTTTTAATTGGTTTCCCATAAAAATATTTTAATATTTTATAAATAAAAAACTTTTTTGGTATATAATAGTAATAAATACTTACAGAATTGGAAGAACTAGATCTAGGAACAAATTTATTCTTATAAATCTTTCTCTATCCAGGTTGGTAACCAATTCCAGTAGTATATTTAGGAGCATTTTTACCAAGAATTCTAGTAAGTGTTTCTATACCATTTGTTAATATTTCCATATAATTTTTCAATTGATCATTATACATTTTAAGTTCATTTTTATCCTTTAAAAATTTATTATTTTTGTCTTTTTTCTATAGAAAAATCAGATTTAAAGTGAGAAGACAGAGCATGCTGCTTACTTAAGATTTTATATTTATCCTTTAGTTCATTGAATGTCTCTTAAAACATATTAAAATACTCAAATAAATCCTCACTAGACATATTTTATTCATTTTTTTCATTCTCAGAAATATTATAAATATGTTTAGGAAATATAGAAATAATATCTAGTACCTCATATGTATTTTTCACGAAACACATGTTGGATCTGTCATCTTTATCTTCTTTGCTCGAGTCAGAGTCACTTGATATATCTTTAGAGTAACTCTAGGTGGATTTCATAGCCTTTATATACCTTTTACCCTTTTCCTAATAATTTTTATTATATTTCATCTTGATAAAATATGCCTTGATGTGTTCTTTTCTTTTACACTTGTAGTAGATGACTTCATTAGTGGAATTATCCTTTTTCCACTCTTTTCTCCAATTTCCTTTTCTATCATACTTTCATCCATAATTATCCTTTTTGAATAATTTCTTATTCATGTAGAATTTATTGAATCATCTATCTAGGTAATCCATTTCCTCATCACTATCTGTGGGTGATTCATCATCATTTGGATTGTTATCTTTGATCTCTTATTTTAGCTTTGAGTTAGATGTATTGAAGGCTACTGAATTCTTATTTGGTTTATATTATCTTATTTACTTAGTTTGAGTTCCTCCTCATACATAATAAATTTTGTAATGAGTTCCATTACTGGTAGTGTAATTATGTCTCAAAAGTCTCTTATGGATACTAAAGTTCCTATCCACCAATCAGGTAGAAATCTCATAAGACACATCACTTTATCTTTGTTTGTAATTTTCTTTCCAAGTGCATATGTTGTGTTCAAAATTTCATTAAACTTGAGATACATATCATAAATGGATTCACTAGGCTTCATGTTTAATGCATCATATTTAATAGAATAAGTATTTAAATGAATCTCTGTAATATATCGGACCCAGTTCACTCATAAGTAACCAACCCTAATTGATCATATGACCTCAAGCGCATATCCCCATACACCAGAGGCCTCCAAATAGTAACGAGATTCTAAGGTGGTATAGTGGGGAGACTATACCCTCATGATCATAGTAGTACATCAGTGATAATAAATGAATAAATAGAAGAAGCGTAATAATGAAAAATAGAGAAGTGGAAGTAAATCATCCAAACACCAATAATAAACATTCCACAAGTGGCTTCATATACAAAATGATTAATATTTCATAGAGCTATAAAAAATGAAATTATACATGGAAATAACCATACAATACAATACATAGATAAAAAAAGTATAAAATACCAAAAAGACTATCTCCAATAGCATCATGATCCAAGGATCAGTCCCATGCTCCCCAACTCCCATGCAATAGGTCAATTAGGAATCCATGACTGGGAGTTTTACCTTGTCTCAATCTTTATCCAAGAAGTCTATCTAGTTACCAATAGAAATTTCAAACAGGGTGTGAGATATATTCAGCAGGCCACCACCAATGGTGTCTATAAAAAATACATCTTGTGTATAAAAACTATAACTTTGTGTAGGTATAACAGGTAAATCTGTATAATGAATGAAATATATAAACAAATCCATAAGTAGGGATATAACTATGATAAGTCTAAAGATGATGAATATCATTACATAAAGTAAAGCATGAAAGTAACTACTAGCTTTGGAATACATTGTATATGTAAAAGTATCAGACCTACATAGGCCAGGTCCTAAGGATGTAGACCAAGGTGACCTCCTTGAGTCTAGGGAACTCATAATAGTATCATACCTATATGGGCTAGGAACCTAGGGCCAAAATCTAAGGCATCTTAATATTTAGAGACATAAATTTATAATGAGGTCATAGGTTTTATACCTCAATCCCCCTTATTGGTTCCATACTATAATAATGATCGGTGCCATACTTTTAATCAATATTGGTTCCATACCATATTATAAAATCAAACAGGTAATATAAGAATTTGGGATATGTCAGTGTCCATTCCCAAGCATAATCATCCATCTCATTACAATATCCTTATTTAATACATTTTTAAATAATTTAATTTATTCAAGGATTCCACAATTGGGTGGCAAGCTCACACACCCAAAGGAGTGGTTCTTAGATTAGATATATGAACTAACCCACCTCATAGGTGGTTCAGGTTGAGGTTGAAAACCTCCAACCATGTCAAAGAGCTATTTAGGAATTAAATTTCAGGTTCAAACAATTAATTTAAGAAATTGGTTAATTTTAGGACCAATGTTCAGAAGGTATGGAGTGCAGCACAACAATTATAATTTAATAAACAAAAAAACCTTAGGGAAAAGGTACATACCACTTAACTTATGGTGGTAGAGGAGAACTCTTCCAGTATCAGCCCTTGGTTTAGACTAAATCATAAGAAAATTAAAGAATAGATAAATACCATGAAAATAGGGAATACCAGACCGCACCAAAATAACATCGAAGATGGAAATAGAAACTAAGAAAATAAGTAAACAGATCAATGCTCTTACCAGTGGTGATCCAACGTGATAGAAAAAATTCGATTCAGATGTCAGATAGAGATGAAACCTCAAATCCTAACTTTGGTGTGGGAGGATCTTCAATGAGAGGGTGAGGCACTATACATAGAGGAAGAGTAAAAAGAAGGGTGAGAATTAAAAACTCCCTTTAAAAAGGGGTCACACAGTTGGCCAAACCACATGCCAACCATGTAAAAAGCACTATACAAAGTCACCCCTCACACAAGATAGGTGCATGATTAGACTAACTATGTATAAAAAATGAAAATATCCTATGAAACATGACTTATAGTTTTTTCACAACTACACGGCCTAAGCTGCATGTTATAAAAAACCATGTAGCCCTATGATATGCACTGAATCATCCCACATGGTTTAAACAAACCATGCGAACTGGGCTGCATGGTTTATAATAATCATGAGTCCCACCTGTTTCTTCCAAAACCTAGGGTACAAGCTCCAAAAAATCTTCAGAAACCCTTTAAACCTCTGAAACCTTGTTAGGAATTCATATTAGGAAAAAACCAAATAATTAAACATAAAGTAAAAGGTTCCATATCTTAGAGAAAAATAAGGGTGTTGCAATCTCTTTAACATTTGAGGTTCCCTCATGAGATATATTAAGGGTATCCCAAATCTAAAATGCATTAGAACAAAAAAATATTCTATTGAATTCATTTTATCCTAAAGAAAAATACAACACATTTATAGCTTTATAGTTGCAATCATATACAGTCTTAGTGGAATCACTCAAATCATCTTTAGCAGCTTTGAGTTTTCATATTTATCTTTAATAATAACACCGATATCAAATCCCATAATCTCTAAAAGAATTTTCATCTTGATCTTCCATTGAACATATTTAGTCCCATTAAAATAAGAAGGTTGATTAGTGGTAGTTACTTTTTTTCTATGATTATATATAAATAATAAAATTTAGAACTGACATAAATTGAGGATCTTTTGGTAAAACATAATCACAGTAAAAAGTAATTTAAAATCATATGATACCAAATGTTGGTCTGAGTGTAACACTTAATAGGGAGTGGGTAGAATTGATTTTAAAATTAATTTTTTTATTGAATTAGATTCAAAACATAAATTCCCCAATTTTTAAAATACACTCAGTTAACTAAAATAATAGAAATATATAATTTAATCATTCAAAAATATTCTCCAAAGAGGGATCAAGGCTCAAATAAAATAAGTTTAGAAACTATTTTAACTTTTGAAATAGTGTTACTAAGCTCAAACATTATATATAAAACACAAATTTAAGTTAACTATCAAAGTAAATTTTTGTAAGTGTTTTGAAAACAGATAAATATTTGTTTTGAATAATAGAGTATACAAAATAGATAATAAACACACAACATAAATAAAAAAGGGTTTAGTCTCAAGCCGATACCTAACCCCCTCCACTTGAAAATCACCCTCTAGAAAGATGTTTATTATAAAATAATCATATCCACAACCTGTATCGGGTTTTACAACATCACACAAGTATTTCCAGGCTTTATAGAGCCTCTTCCATAGTTCTACACGGGGAAAAATAAATAACAATTTCACATAGGTAGTCTAAGATAAACAACCTCTTCTAATGTTCTACATGGGAATACAAGAAAATAAATAGGAGAGAGTTTATTGAAATCCCTAGTTCATTATAGTATCTGGTGCTTAAATAAACAATACAACACACACATAACTCGAATGAAAATAAACAAAGTAGGAGAAAGAAATAATTCTGAGCAGCATAATATATTTTTCTGTTATTCTATAGAATATTCTTCTCTACTTATTTTCATCTTTTCATTTAGATTGGATACAAAAATATATTTAGTTTCTCCCAGATATACTGTCGAGGTTTAGATGATAAAATCATGTCATAGACATTAAAAATAGAGTATATGTTCTTTATTTTTGTTTATGAAATTTTTTTATATCACTGTGTTCACATGTGCAAAGTTTTTCAAATGTGTATTCCTATTTTTCCTTTTCTTCAATATTATTTTTAAAAGAAATGTGCTCTTCATAAACTAGATATTGAGAAATCATCATGAAGATCCTCATATTTTGGTAGCAAAATCCATCTCAATAAATACTTATGACAATCATTTAATTATACACAGGAAAGTGGTTGGATGAATATATTTAAATATATTATAATATAATACTTATATTTTAGATATGGTCGATTAAAGTTTTCCATGTCAACATCCACGGTGGCAGTCACTTTCAGATGTGCCACATCAGTATCTATGTCAACATTGATAGTTTCTTTTATACTTAGATTCTTTGATATTTCATATAGTCAACCATTTATTCTTATATTCATTCTATTTTTACTTATGGTCGATTATGTTATACATGAATTCAATCCAATACTTTGTCACATTCTGACTACTTTGAAACTATCACTTTATTTAATCATCTGGTCTCTCTTTTACTTTGTGATATTCCTGATAGTCATGAGGTCACTTTGATTTTTCTTTGAGATTTAGATTTCTCATACAGTAGATCATAATTTGTAGTTTATCTCACTTGAATTTGTGGTCTATCCATTATAATGAATATAGAAGTTGATTGAGATACATAATACAATCGATTGATTTGTCTTGCAGTTATTTAGTATATTTTATCCATGGTTATATTGATCATGTGGTTGATTTCTTATACCTTACAGTCAATTTCATACATAGCGAGATATTCATACATTTATAGAAACTAAATTTACTTTCACAAAACATAAATCAAATTATAATCAACCTAAACATGATTTGTGATTATTAAAATAAGGAATTACTGGACTAAGATAATAGGAGCAATATTGTAATATTAGATCATGGACTTCATTAATCTGAGATGGTGGAAAATTATAGGTAGAGGGAAAATCATATTTTGAATTTATAGAGTGAATATGGGTCGTGGGTTAGTTATCATGCTGAAATTTTAATAATTTCAATTTTTATCAGGGGTGGTTTTCATCTAAGCACAATTTCATTTGTGATCATATTCATGAATGCTTGTTTCCACTTGTTATAGATGAAATGAATGTATTGTTTTTAGTGAAAATTACATGTAGTGAGGTTTTCATGGATATCAAAATTATGCCCCAAATAAAGGTTATAGGTCAAAATGGTTTTCATGTCATCTTCCTTAAAAAATTATTAGATTATGGTGGGTGGGGATGTTATCCATCTCCTAAATAAATTTTGTAAAGAGTCACACCTCTTGATTTTTTCAATGATACTCATGTTACATTGATTACTAAGGATTGTAACCCAGTCTCAGTGAAGGATTTTAATATTATTAGTTTATGCAATGTTATTTATAAAATATTTTAAAATATTTTGAAAAATAGACCGAGGAAGATTTTTACCTCTATCATTTTAGAATATGAAACCACATTTTCCCTCAATGTTTAATTACTGATAATGAAATTATTTCCCATGAGATATTTGATTCTATGAAATTTTTTTCAACCTCAAGGAAGGGTACCATTGGGATAAAGCTTTATATGATAAAGGGTTATGACAAGGTGGAGTGGAATTTTATTCTTTTTGTTCTTAAGGGATTGGGATTTAATGATATATAGATTTTGAATATTTCTAGGTGTATTTATTCTATTTGTTTCAGGATCAAAGGTAACGATGGTGATTCTAATAAAATTTTTCTAACATGAGGCTTGCAGTAGGGAGACCCTTTATCCTCATATTTATTTATTATCACTGTGGATGTGTTTTCAAGGATGATTTCCATTGTAGTTTCATGGGGGCGTATTCATGGAGTGAGGGATAGTAATCGCGGCCTAGTTATTTCTCATCTTTTTTTCATAGATGATAGTCTAATTTTTTTCAATTTTACTCTCCAATAGTGTAGTATTATTGCAGATATCATTGGAAAGTATGAACATGCATCATGATATAAGGTAAATTTTCAAAAACCAGAGATGTATTTTAGTAGAGGAGTTTTGGATCATAGAAGAGAATAGATTTAAGATTCTCTAGGAGTTTTAAAAGTGCAGGCATATAAAAAATAATCAGGTCTTCCCAACATTATTGGTTGACTAAAGAATATGGTATTTGGTTCAATTTTTGATTGAGTATGGAATAGAATTCATGCATGGTCAAGTAAAACTCTTTTTAAGGCAAGCAAAGAGGTTCTTATTAAGAGTGTTTCACATTTCATTCCTTTGTATGTTATGTATTTATTTAAGTTTATTGATACTATTATTTATTATTGTAATGTACCAACCTAGTTTACTCCATATTAACTAGATCATAGTTCCACCAGACCTTAGGTGCACCTGCCTGTATACCAAAGGTTTCCAACTAACAGCAGGGGTTTATTGGGTGATAGTGAGGAGACTATACCCTCTAAAGATAATAATAATAATAATATCAACACAACACAAAAAAAATTTAAATAATAAGAAACAACAATCCAAAATAAACATATGACCAATTTAACAAATATTTACCATGCCATGATAGTCATAAAAAATACAACTAATTACCCTCAGGCCAATCACACATGTAAAAAACAAAAGTAATAAAATACACAACCAAACTAACACCAAGGAACTAATTTACCCATTTTAAATCCATTCTATCCAATCTATACACCATTTTAACTATTGTATCCTCTAGGTTCCAAATGTTAAATTTTTACCCTTTCATGTACCAATAACCATAAATTCTATACACATCTTAGAGGGCCCGAGTAGGGTGAAAGCATGAACTAAGTAGGCTACCACCATCAATGTCCCTAACTAATATTCATATCATATACTAGTGTATTAAAATCATAATAAATGAAAACCAAACATATTACACAACCCACTTAATTCATGCTCAACCATTCCTAAGTGATATTTTACCTACCTCAGCTAGTGCCAAAGTGAAATAATATATCTATAACCTATATTAATATAAATTCCCTCAAAATTACAAACATTTACATGTCACATGGAATAACCATACCAAAACAACCACAATGACCCAATGACACATCCACAAGTCACATAAAAATATTTACCCTTACTCATATAGGGAGACACCAAAGTCAGCCTTATTTTTTTTCACTTTACCAAATATTTACCCCTACTCATATATGGTGACTACAAAGTTACCCTTACTATTTTTTCCTTTACCATTTTTTTCAACTACCCAGGGTCACTCTTACACACAATAAAATGACCCCTATAAACCATAATTCTCCAAATTTTAAGAAATACTCTACAACTTTTAAAAATACCCAAAATCATATTTAATTAATTTAATCCTCTATAGACATTATCTAAACAAGATCTTAGCTAAAATATAGCATAAAAATTAGTCCTAATCCCAATCCAACTCTCAAGACTCATTCCCTAGCCTATACAGACACCCTTGGAACCTCTAATGGGTCCAAATTCACCCATCCAATCCAAGATTCGACCTAAATTACTATTACTAAATAATCAAGGCCTTACGACCACCCCACCATAGGATAACTCATTCTCACTCTATATTGAACATATACTAAATCAATATTTCCAAAACTCAAGCATTATACTCACCTCATTACCCAAAACATCAAGATGATACTGAGCACATCAGTCTCTTTTATGGTCACCCTGGTTAACAAACTTTAACAACCATATCCCTTCTATGATTACTTCCCAACATAAAAATCAACTACTAGGACTAACTGTAACTAATTTACCTAAAAAATTGATGACATTACACTCATTCATTTCCTACACATCGATTATTCAAACATAACCATTGACCATTGGTTATTATTATCTACCATACCACTGATGCCCATTATAATCACACATCATACCTTATGACCACTTTTATCTTGCATCAAACTCAATGCCCACTTTAATCCCACATCATACCCGATTCTCACTTTTATCCTACATCATACCTGATGCCTACTTTTATCCCACATTCACCACACATCATATCTGATGCTCACATATTAACCAATGGATGGATAATAAATTTATAACATACACACCTATTTCATTAGTATCCACCATAAAAACAAAGTTAACATGCTAAAAATATACCTTTAATTATATAAAACTCTTTAGCCTGCTCTGTACATGTTTCCTCGATTGCATGTAGTTGACCCAAATCTTGAATACCCGATGCTTGTCCTTCTCATAGAGTCATACTCATAATCGACCATTTTACCCACTGTTGTGTATCTTTTACACTACCACATCCCACATGAATTATAATATTCTAACTACTAGATCATGATACCACTCATGGTCCTACATTGGATGCCTAAATCTTTCCTGATTCACAACCTCTGGCTAGATATGAGGTCCTCCAAAAAATCATTTCTAGATGTCTCATATGGAAGCATACTCGACACTCTTTCAATAACCAATAAAACTGGTATTGGACATTCCCTAACTTCTAACACTAAAAATGTCACTAATTATCCACTCCATAGTGGCATCATTGAGCCGCTAATTTGTCCACTTTGTTGGGACTCCTCACAGTCCCATTTTGGGCTACTCGGAGCTCCACTACAATTCTCACCCAATACCACTTTCCATCTTGGAACACTCCCATATATTAGGTTCCACTCTACTATAATATCTTGTTCACCACCTCTAAGAATGAGGCCAACCTGAAGATGTTTACTAGAACCTTAATAGCATGACGCAAAGCATCCTCAAATCATTTCATCTTGGTGATCTTATCCCCTACCAGTATTTGTGAAAACCATAAAAAATCTATAAACTTTACAAAACAATGCCTAGATTAAGTTTCTACTTTCAACAAGTGTATAAACTCATGGTCCCTCTCTACCCTCAATGTATCGAGAAAGAACTTCTTGAATACAATCACCTCTAAGTCCTTCCATGCCAACCCATCATGTCACATCCATGATTTTATTTGAGGTATTACTTTGTTTATTTTTGGTATTGTATCTATACCATGGTTTCTATGTGATTTTTTGAAGAAAAATGGAGTTTTTGGGCCCGACATCAGGTGGAACATGGTTAGAGGAAACCGTTCACCAACCTAGAAAAAACCGCGTGCCTTGGACAATGGCACTATCTAGAATGCATGGATTTCCACACGGGTGTGTGCCCTCCCCCAAGAAACCATGAGAATGGTTTCCTCTTGGACATAGGAGACCGTACAATTGTCGCATGTTTTGGAAAACCATGAAGGATAACCTTGCGGCCTATTCGTGTCATTAAAATTGGAGAATTACCTTTCTTACCTCCCCTTATTTTAACCCCAAACCACCCCTAATTCAAAAAATATGGTATTTGAATCCCTAGTAAACTCCTCCCCTTCTATTGGATCCCTTGGATCTTCAATTTTTTTGGGTAGATTTGGTGTGGTATATTCAATAATCATCAAGTAAGCATCTCTTTTCTTGATTTCTTCCTTAATCTAGGGTTCTTCTTCCCCCCTTGAGTTCTTCTTTCTCCAGAGGATTTGTTTAACTAATAAGGGTTCAATCTTGAGTTGTTTGGTAAAATATTAATTTTTGTGGTTTGATATCGACTTTATAGGGTTTCTTTGTGGTGCGGTTTTGGTTTTCCATCGGATTCCGGAAGTTTCCAAGTTTGAGGTAGGTGATTCCATGCTTAATAATTATTTTATGAGTTTGATATGCATTCTTGAATTCTTTAAAATGTTATATGGAATAAGTGTGTGGTGATAAATGTTTTTTCAAAATGCTTTAATATGTGTATGGGTTGAAATATGATTTTTCAAATGTAAATGTTTGGATTTCATGTGTTATCTCATTTTTGTTCTTCTAAATAAGTTTTATGAATTGTGCAAGGCATGTAAATGATGTTTAAAAATGGATTTGGTGTGCGTGCGAACTTGATATGTATTTTTAATATGAAAAGTGATGGTTTTCTATGTGTATACATATTTATTTATGTGTGTATGTGAAAGTGGTGATCAATGTGACATGTGAAATGGAAACCGAGTATAAAGGGAACCCTAGGTATCTAGCTGGGAAGACTAGGACTAGTACACTAGTTAGATCAATGGAGATAGTCCTGATTTCTTATAGAAGTATTGATACCACAACATTAACTAAACTATGATGGTGATGTTTGGAATCCACTAAAAATTTGGATATATTCATCTCTAGTGGTTTATTCACATGGACGCCATGGGTTATGGTTTCTAACCATGTTTCAATGAGATATGATGTTCCTAGGGTCCTACTAGTGCTAGAAACTATAGGTATTTCCCTCGACATGGTTCTCTCTTATGATGTGGTGCTTACCATCAATATATGGTGGACCTTGTTTTCATTTTAATTGAAAAGCATGCCTCTTATGAAATTATTTTCTATAAGGTGTTTTCCCTAAATTTTTTTCTTTAAAAATGTTTCTAGTTTCTTATTTTTAAAACTTACATGTAATTTTTATTCTAATGTTATGACATGGAATCGCTTTTGGGTGGCATCCTACTGGGAATTGGCTCACACCCAACATACACCCGCAGGTGTATGTATATTTTTTTATTTTTGACCCTGGTAAAGACAAGATTTTCCATGGTGGTGATGGTGGATTCAGTTGCTAGTGTTCCACTCTTTAAGGTGTTTGTAGATGTGACTTGATGGTGATGGCCCTATTATTTCATAGAGTTTTTTGGGTTTTGGTCCAGTTAGTTCCCCTCTATTTTGGTATTTTGGTTTTTGGTTAAAGTTGTAAAATGTTTAACTTGAATAGTTGTATCCATTTTTGGTTATGGATATTGATCTTGGGATGATGTATTATTTTGAGTTTTATTATTGGTTATTTATCATGGGTGAAATCATTCCCAAAAGTACATTAATGATACCCAGACACTAGTTTCCAGCCCGTGGGGATCGGGAACCCCCTTTAGGCCATTCCACAAGTTGGGTCAAGTGTTGGGTTAGATGTCACTCTGGGTTGCTTCATGAAAAAATTGTATCAAAGGAAGTTTTTATCCTTTTATTTGGGTTATGATATTTGGTAGAGTCTGGATAGACCGAAGCTAGGATTGTCGGTGCTTGAGGTTCTGGTTGCGAGTTGGGTGTCTGGCCAACACACCTCATAACGGGCCTTGATCTACCATGGGATGTTAGGATTTGGTTTGAATTCTCCTCCAGGTGAGACGTATAGGATGTAGACTATGCATGGACACCAGGTGGGGGTGGAGTGGTTTGTATTTTTATTGTGATGGATTTGGTTTTATTTTGATCTATGGAAGTGTTTGGATTTTTTCATTATTTCTGAAAATTTTTAGAAGGGTGTGTTGATGGTTTTTCCTTATGGTTATTGCTTGTTGTAGAAATCCGTCTCCTTAGAAAATTCCTATGAAATTGAGGGAAGAGTCTAAAGAGAGTTCTCCCTCACCAGTTAATCTAAGACTAATAGAATCCATGGTTCAGTCTATCCAATATTTGGGTCAGGGAGTGAGCTTTTGTCCTGTTCATATTAGTGAAGTTGAATTAGGTCCTAGAAAGGACAAGGATTAGGAGTTCCTCAAGATAAAACCTATGTCATTCTGGGGTAGCATGGAACCCCAAGAGGTATATGAGTGGATTGAGAAAATCAAGAGGATGTTCAGGTTCCTTGATTCTCCTGAAGAGATCAATGTGAAATGTGATTCGTTCTTGTTGGAAGGTCTCAGTCGGAGGTGGAGGGACTCAATGGTTCAAGCTAGGAAGCATGATTAGATGGGTTGGAAGGATTTTAAGGTCATATTTAGAGATTAGTATTTCCTTGAGACATTAGCCTTCACCAAGACCCAGGAGTTTTTGGATCTTCACTAGGGGGATCGAACCATAATGAATTATGCCAATCATTTTGTAGAGTTGTTTTGGTTTGCACCTGACATAGTTTCTAATGAGAAGTTGAAGGCTCAGAATCTCAAAATGGGGCTATTTATAAATATCCAATCCCAATCATTATTGTTTAAATTTAAGACTTATGATGTGGTGGTTGATCATTCTTTGGTGGTTAATATCGATCATGTGGAAATTCTGGTTTCTCTAGATCAGTGTTAGCAGTGGTCTAGGGTAGTGGAAGTTCATTTGAAAAGAAGAGGAAGAGGGATGAGAAGGAGAATAAGGGAGGTAGTATCTTAGGCCATCTTTCCTGGCTATCTTCATATATGGATTCAAATACCGAATCAATCCTTTTCCATCAGTGTGGGAATACAAGACATGTGTGGTCTGCATGTTCATCTCCACCTAGACCATTCCATCAGTGTGGACATATGGGGCACTTGCAATAGTTTTGTAGAGCCACACGTCCATACCAGGCTGGTGAATCTTCAACAACATTTAGTATAATTTCATTCTAGTTTGAACCAACTAGGAAGGAGGGTTCTCGGTTTGGTGGTCATGGTGGTAAGGATGGATATTTTTCATGGAAGAGTTATCCTAAGGAAGATCTATAGGTTAGTGGTAATTCTCAGGATTAGGTAGAGATGAGGCATCTTTATATGATGGATTAGGTGCTAGTGGAATCAGATGTATGACCTACCACAGTTCGAGGAACCATTCTTATTGCATCCTCTTTAGTTGTTACCTTTTTTGATACTGATTCCCCTATTTATTTTATTTTTAACTATCTTGTAGACATGTTCAAATTATCAAATAATCTTATGTTGTATGAGATGGAGTTAGTGACAAAACCTCGTAAGAAGTGAGAATAGGGTTTTAGGTGTCCATATTTTTCACTCACCATGCCAGGGGTTAATCTGGAATGGGATTTCTTAGTTTTGGAAATGGAACTCTTCTACATGATCCTCAGTATGGATTGAATGGTGTGTTTTCAGAATCACATCGATTGTTATCAGTGGAGAGTGATTTATATGGAACCTGATGGGAACTCTCAAGTTTTTCAAGGTGAGTGGGATCCTCAGTCGGGAAATGATAGACCTCCAATTCCAGAGTTGGGTAGTCTTTTTTTAAGATCTCATCACTCATGTTAGAGGATGATGATAGTGGTATTGAGAATGGATTTCCTCCTATGGTGGATGAGTTCCCAGAGGTGTTTCTAGACGACTTCTCAGGTTTTCCTCTAGAGCGGTATGTGGAGTTAAAAATTTATTTTGCACTAATAACAAAACTAATATATCTCCTCTCATACCATATGTATCCTACATAATTGAAGAAATTAAAGGTATAGTTGGAAAATTTGGAATCCAAATGATTCATTTTCCTAAGCGTCACACCTTGGGCCACCCAAGTCTTGTCTGTGAAGAAGGATAATGGATCTCTATGGTTGTGCATCGATTACCATAATATGAATAAGGCGAAGATCAAGAAAAAATATCCATTAACTTATATCAATGACCTATTTGATCAGCTTAAGGGGGGTGAGGTGGTTCTCCTAGATAGATTTGTGTTCTAGGTATCACCAAAGACCCTCCAACTTTCTTCATCTATTACCCATTACTACCTAGAAGTGGAATGAGATTTCCATGGATTTCATTATTGGCTTACCTCGTACACCCCAAGGAAGGAATTCCATTTGGGTCCATCTGACTAAATCGACCCATTTTATCCTGATAAAGGATTCATCCAAAGTGGAGTAATTGGGTTGGTTTTAATTTCAAAATATAGTGAGGATTCATGGTGTTCCATTGATGATTGTTTCAAATAGGGACCCCCGTTTTGCCTCGCAGTTTTGGTAAGGACTTCAGATGGTGATGAGGTCACAGATCAAGTTAATTACAACATACCATCCTCAAAAGGATGTCCATAAGAAGCAGGAAAATCATATCTTAGAAGACATGCTTCAGGCATGCAAGTTGTATTTTGGAGACTCATGGGATATCCATTTGGGGTTGGTTGAATTCTATTATAACAATAGTTACCAATACTCAATATGAATGGATCACTTTGATGAGCTTTATGGTCAACCATGTCAGTATCCATTGTGTTGGGATGAGGTGGATGAGACCTCATTGTTGGGACCGAGTCTCATGCAGGAGACATCTAAGAAAGTTTTCTTGATCAGAGAGTGTTTGTTGAAAACTCATAGTTTCCACAAGTATTATTCTGACCAGAGGCACTAAGCTTTATAATTCTCATTGGGTGGCCGAGTGTTTCTAAAAGTGGCACCACTCTTGAGTCACTGATGTTTGGGTAAGTAAGGGAAGCTAACACCAAGGTATGTCAAACCTTTTGAGGTTACTGAGCATGTTGGTAAGGTGGAATACTAGTTAGATTTTACCTCTTATTTAATATAATTTCATGATGTGTTCCATGTACCACAAATGAAAAAATATAATCCAAATTAGTCTCATGTGTTGAATTAGGAAGATTTGGAATTGGAGCAAGATTTTACTATGTCTGAGTGGCCAGTACAAATTGTGGATTTCCAAGAGAAAGTGATTTAGGGGAAGTCCATACCATTGGTCCAAGTTATTTGGTAGCATGGTAATTATGAGCATGAGATGTGGGAGATAAAGCCCCGGGTTGAGGAGTGGAATCCATTTTTATTCTCTGACCAAACTTTGATTTTACTTTCTAGGGACGGAAAGTTTTCATGGTCACAGATGTGATTTTATTTTGAGTCATTCCTTTGTTTATTTTTGGTATTGTATTTATCTCTTAGTTTCCCTAGCAGTTTTTGGAGAAATAATGGAGTTTTTAGACCCAAAAAAATGTGGTGCATGGCTGGCATACATTTAGGGGAAACTTTATACCATCCAAGAAGAAACCATGCGCCCTGGACAGTGGAACTGTCCAGGCCGCACGGGCATGAGCTCTCCCCTAGGAAATCATGCGGTCTATCCTGGTTATTAAAATTAGTGAATTACCTTTCTAACCTCCCTCTATTTTAACCCCACACCACCCCTAATTTGAACCATATGGGATTTTCATCCCAAAGAGTCTCCTCCCCTCATTTTAACTCCCTTATATATTCAATTTTGGGTATATTTGGTGTGGGTTCTTCAAGAATCATCAATTAATCCTCTAATTTCTTAATTTCTTTCTTCTTATAGGGTTCTTCTTCCTCCCTCTTTGAGTTCTACTTTATAAAATGATTTTTTTGACCTAATAATGGTTTAATATTGAGTTTTTGGGTAAAATATTGATGTTTGTGGTTTGATCTTTCCTTTATAGGGTTCCTTTGTGGTTTAGTTGTGATTTTCCACCAGATTCTAGAAGTTTCCAAGTTTAAGGTAGGTGATTCCATGATTTATCATTATTTGATGAGTTTGGTATATTTTCTTTAATTCTTGAATGTGTTCTATATAATAAGTGTGTGGTGAAAAATGTGTTTTCAAAAGGTTTTAAGATGCTTATGGGTTAAAATATGGGTTTTAAAATGGAAATGGTTGGATTTTATGCATGATCCTCTTATTGTGCTTATAAATAAGTTTTATGAATAGTTCAAGGGGTGTAAATCGTGTTTAAAAATGGATTTGGTGTACGTGTGAACTTGATATAGATTTTTTCCTATGAAAATGGATGGGTTTTCATGTGTATTCATATTTCTTGATGTGTGTATATGAAAGTGGCGATCTATGTGACATGTGAAATGAAAATTGAGAATAAAGGGAACCCTAAGTATCTAGGTTAGTAGACTAGGAATAGTTCACTAGTTGGATCGGCAGGGCTGAGGCCTAGTTTATTTTATTAGTATTGACACTACAACACTAACTAAACTATGTTGATGGTGTTTATAAACCACTATAACTTCAGATGGATTCCTCTCCAATGGACCATTCATGAGGAAACTATGGGTTATGATTACTATACCATGTTTCATTGAGATATAAGGTTCCTAGAGTCCCATTAGTGCTATTACCTATAGGTATTTCCCATGATGTGGTTCTTACCATCAATATATAGTAGACCTCATTTTCATTTTAATTTTAAATCATGCCTCTTATTATTTTTTTCCATAAAGTTTTTTATTTTAAATTTTTTATTTAAAAATGATTATAGTTTCTTTTCTTAAAACTTGCATGTATTTTTTCTTCTAATGTTATGGAATGGAATATATTTTGTGTGGAATCCTATTGGGATTTGGCTCACACCCCACATACACCCTTAGGTGTATATATATATTTTTTATATTTGACTGAGGTAAAGGGAAGATGTTCCATAATGGTGATGGTGGATCTAGTTGCTAGTGATCCTCTCTTTCAGGTGTTTTTGGAGGTGGATTAAGGGTGATGGAACTCTTATTTATTTAAGGTTTATGGGTTTTGGTCTTTTTTATTCCCCTCTATTTTGGTATTTTGGTTTTTGGATAAAGTTGTAAAATTTTTAACTTGAATTTTTGTATCCCTTTTTGGTTATGGATATTGATGTTGGGATCATGTATTACTTTGAGTTTTGTTCTTGGTTATTTATCATGGGTAAAATCATTCCAAAAAGTGAATTGATAATACCCAGGCAGTAGATACCATCCCATGGGTATTGGTAATTCCCTTCAATCCATGTCATAGGCTGGGTTGGATGTTGGGTTGGATGTTACACGCGTTTGGTTTGTGACACATCATGTCTACTTTACTATACCTATATGACCACAAGTTTTTTGATGGACCTATGAGAATATACATGGCTAAATTCACTATCCACCTTGGTGGTGTCTCAATCTAATCAAATGTCATCCATACTTACTCTATCCAGTACTCTACTGCATGGGCTCCACTATCTCCCTAAAACAAAGGAGGATATTGGAACTAGAACTCCCATGTCAAGTATTCCATAAATGTATCATCTCCATGTACTCCTCATTCAATACTCTGGATAAGCCACACTAAGTTCACCCTGTGATGCTTATCCAACCACTGACCAAACTCCTCCACCCTCTATAGCCGATCTTTCTACCTATGAACCTCCACCTGTGGCTCATGATCACCTCTACCCTCAGTGGAATTATCTAGTGAATGATTTGGTGGCACCATGCCTCCTCCCTCCTAACACTCCAAAAGATTCCATCTAGGTATAATCTCACTGATAAAAAAATATCATACTCAATACAAATATAGAAGACCAAACATTGAAAATAGGGAAAGCTATAAAAGGCAGCACAACCCAATAGTCCTTATAGTTCCCCACCTTACCCAAGTCCCACATTATCTAGACTCACATGTAAATACCTTGAACCCAGTAGCCTAGATTTAATGGTTACTTTATCACATTAGTACTAGATACAAGTGATCAAATCTCAAAGGACTGAATAGTTTAACAGTATTGGAGAACTAGATATATACTTGAGTTTTACATTACATTTGAAAACTTAAAATACAATATATTATTTTATTTGATAACATCACTATTACCTTTAACATATCCCTGTATATAAATAATAATACACTTTCTGGAATCCCGGGGAAAGGAAACATAAGAAAGGGGTGAGATTAGATGCTCAATAAGGGTATGCATACAATGAAATCTATCATGAATAAATGAGGCATAATCAATATAGAAGGGTATATATCTGAAAAAATATTCCATTTAATCAATAAATTGATCATGAAGAATAATATGGAAGGAATAACTGATGATCAAATAATTCCATACAAATAACCACATGATATTAAAACTTATATATATATATATATATATATATATCATAACTATTCAAATAATCACATGGATATTAATAACTAATCTCATAATGATGGAATGCATAATTTCAGACCTCATAAACTTACCATCAAGGCCTAATGCCAAGACATATTACATAAATAGATAAGGCCTCGACCAAATACCCAAACTAGTTTGTATCATGAGACTTACCAATGCATAGAAGGGATATATCAGGCCCCAACCTCCACTTATTAAGTCCAATTCATTCATTATATGAAAGGGGAGAATAAAAATTCAATACATAATCAACATAAATATTCATATTAGAAAACTAGCATATGAATGTTAATACTTACCCCAATCAAACTTATAATAAACCATAAATAGAAAGAATAAGAATTATATCATTACAATATATCCCCAGTGTATTAAAATAAAATTTTATTTTCATTGATGAATAGAAATATCCTCAAAATATCATTAAAAAAATTCTTGAGGAAAATACAATTTTCAATTTTAAAATCACTTTTAAAAATTAAAAATTTCAAAAATATTAGGAAAAAAGTTTATTTTAATATAATATTGTAAAATTTTAAAGTAAAATTAAAATTAATGAGTGGTCATTATGAAATTAAATTCTATTCATGTCCAGTACATTAAAACAAATACTCCTTTGATATTTTTGGTAAAAAGTCAAAAATTATCTCGTTTAGAAGATGAAAAGAAGATTCATTTTAAACCATTTTAAAAAAAGTAAAACATGGTTAAAAATTTCATTAATAAATCATTGTATAATAGAAATAAAATTCTTTAAATAATTTTAATAAAAATATGAACATGGAAGAAAAAGGTTCCCTATTGAGTAGAAAAAACAAGGTTGGATTTCCTTAAAAACATTATTTTGTTCTCTTGAGTATTTAAAAGAGTAAAATAAAATAAAAAATTATAATTTTAATAAATAAATATTGGAGAATAAAATATATTGGGTCTAATATGTAAATATCAAATAATTATCCCACCAAAGACTAAAACATAAAAAGTTACAAATAATGATGAGATTGTGAAATAAACCCTAACCACTTTGGTAACTTTTGAATCTTATCCCCATGAATGAATAAATTCAAATAATACTTTAAATATCATGAAAATAAATTTAATCATGATATATCATATCAAAGGGGTAGTATATACACCTCATAAAATAATATAGGTGTATAACATAACATATATCCCAAAGAAGGCAATTTTGAGATAAAGAACCCTTAAAATGATCATAACATTGAAGCGAGAATTAATAAATGAAGTGATTATGTGTAAAAAGCGTAAATACACACAAAAAATTATAAATAAAAAATAAATAAAACAAATTATATTTTACACACAATCATTTCATAATATAATCAATGAAGTAGAAGTATAACCTAATGAATGGAAATTGAGTTATGTAACCCCTTACCGCTTGGTAACTTTCAAATAAAATCCCATTGGATGAAGTAAAATGAATTATAACTTAAAATAACATGAATTAAAAATTATTAATGATACATTATAAAAAATGGGAAGTATATACCCCATATAAAATAAATTAGGTTCATAATATTAAAACATGCCTCAATAATGGGAAATTGAGTGGAGTAGCTTACCTTAGGTCTGATTTCCTTCGTATGTGCTCGAAAGTCCTATATAATAAATATATATTTATTATAAATATATTAAATAAAAATAATAATATATATATCATACCATATATGATTTAATTATAACTTTTTATCATCTATTTATTAATGGATCTTTAATAAAATCACTATTTTGGGTGAAAACTGTTTTGTTTTTCATGTATGTTTTGGTTCAGTAGTTTTGGTATTTGTACTTTGATAATGGTTCCATAATCTAAAATATGTTAATAATGATATAAATATATTATAAATTCATTATATATATATATATATTTATATTCATTCATAAAATCTAGAGATGAAGAAATGAATTACAACGTTCATGGAGATGGCAGGTCATTCATACGCATGAACGTTGTTTCCATTTTTTTAATGGATAGAAAAAAGAAAGGTAAATTATATTAAACCTTTAAAGAATAATTATTATATCATATATATAATTTATATTCATTAAATCAATCCTTATTACCATCCATGTTAAAATAAAATGAAAAACGTTTCACATCGCTTTGTGGAGGTGATAGTCCACACGTACGCAAAAGCGATGCTATCGTTTTACAAAATATTAAAAGGTAAGAAGTTATATGTTATATTATAATTAAAAAAGTATAATTAAGACATAAATATATTATATATACATTAATTACATCATTATATACATCCTTGAGAAGTAGTGATGGAAAATAAATTACATCGGTTTGTGAGGCGGTAGTCCGCTGTACACACGATCGACCATTTCATTTCCCATTTGATGGAAAAGGGGATTTATATTGGTTATTAAATTAACATAATAATATATAAGTATAATAAATATACTTTTGTTATTATTTTACATATTTGGATAATATTTTAAGGTGGTATAGGAATAAATAAAACAAAGATGCATGGTTAAGAACTATACCTCTTCTTCGGAGAACCTCTTTAGGTTTATACCAAAATACTTCCTAGGATGGTTTTATGATGAAACCAAGGACTCTATGTCATTGATAGGGATTCAAGGAAGGAATTTGGGAAAGTATTTTCAGAAACAAATGGATCATGAAGTGTGAATAGGAGAGGATAGGGGGTGTTATTTTATAAGTGGGGGAGAGGACACACTTGGAATTTTTGAAAAGAATAAAATATACCCATGTTTTACACACACAAAATGGCTCCAAAATGGACCATTAAAAAAATTATATGATATAAGGTTTAAATATGTCCATAAAATATAAATTATACAAGTTTTAGGTCATTTTAACAATTATATTTTTAGTTTAACCCCCAATAAACCCATTTTAACCTTAACTGAGGTAATTATTTTTTTACTATTTTTACTATTTGTTATGAAAAAAAAATTTAACTTATTAATTAATATTAATTATTCTTATTAAAAATATTAAATCTATTTTTTTAAAATTAAAATCATATAATTGGAAAATTTAATTTAAAATTAAATCCGTAAGCGTGTCGAAAAAGTGGTTTTCCAAAGAAAAGTTTCCCTAAGTATACAAAGTTTTTATATCAAAACTCATCATAATATTGATTACAATAACCTAAATTGTATTAATTATAATATTTTTTAACTAATTTTAATTTTAAATTAAATTTTAAGGGAAATTTAAATTTATAAATGCTTTAAATGAAAAGGTAGTTTTCAATAAAAATTAGAATTTTTCACTATTCATAAAAAATTATTTTTTTAGAAAATTATAAAAAATTAACTCTAAAATAATTTTTAAATGATGATTTAAAAAAGTTAATTTTTTAAAATAAATTTTCTAAAATTGGAAAAATGAATTTTAAAATAACTGTGCAAAATGTGACAAAACTTCTTTTTTAAAAAATACAGTTTTTAAGAATAAAACTGGATTTATTCTTATCCTATGCCTAAAAAAATATCAGTTTAATGATAATTTTTTTATTTAATATATAATATACAAATTTTATTAAAATCATTGACCAATAATTATTAATTTAATTGATATGAAAACACATTGCACACATACAAACATTTTTTTTTCAGAAAAACATTTATTTTACTTTCAAGTGATTTTTATTTTCATTTATAATCAATTGATAACTAATTAATTTATTTTATACATGTGTAAACCATATAAATCTAAAATTTATTTAGTTCTATTCATACCCACCAATTTAATGACTATTTTATAATGGTATACTATATTACAATTCATTTAGATTCTGGGTTTCATGTCGTATATGCTATTGAACATAATATTATTCTTTTAAAATATCATTTTATTATATTTTCTCCACTTTCAATAAATTTCATCCTCTAAATTTTAACTTGTTCTCAGAAATCAAGGGTTTTTCATTTGAAAATATCTTTTTTTTAAATCCCACATCATAAAAAGGGTTAATAAAACTACCTCTTAGAAATATGGAAAGGGAAATATGAAGTTTATTTGGAATAACACATAACTAGGTTTCCATATAGGATAACATTGGTGGGAAGTGAAAATGCAGTCATGGATAAGAAATGTAATGTACAAATAAGTATGGTGGGTGATATAGATCATTTATCATAATAAGGTGACTGATCAAGAGAAAGTTAACAGGTTCAAAACCATAAATATGTGATGGGTGAAAAGACCATCGATTCATTGAAAATGAAGGTAAATGTATAACATTTTAATTTCAATATCCTTTTCCAAAAGTTGGGGGATTCTTTTACTATAAATATAGAGATCACTATAAAAGTTACTTAATTGATATATTTTAATTACATAAGCATAATCACATCCTTTGGTTGTGATTTGATCAATTTTAACTTCATTTCATACTATAAGAAATGAATATCCAAGATGGTTTTTTTAATTCTTGAAGGAATAAAATTAACTTTTAATGGATCATAAGATTTATAAACAAGTTCCAAGTCTTTCTATCTCTAAATATTTACCAAAACCAAAATGGTTAGCACAAGTTATCCAATATAATACATTAATCTATAAACCTCGACAGTGACACCCAATGTTCAAATTAATATTTATCCATCAAAAAATTTAAGTAAAAATGTCATATTAACCAGTACATCATGTAGGACATTGGTAGGCACTGCACCCTTATCACCCTTTGATTGTGGGTTCAATCACCACGACCTTACTGAATACGATAGGTTGTCATGAAATATATAGGTTGTAATTTTTATAAAACTATATTAATATAATTCCTATAATGTTCTCAAAAATATGATGAACATACTCAAAAATAACAATAATCATGAAATTACTTTTTAATCACTAAGGTTTTCTATATACCTTATTTTTTTTCTATAAAATCAAATAATCTTAATTGACTATTATTACCTTAACATCAATGATCATATTAACCCTATAGGTTATCAACACATTTAAACTTATTAAAAGAGAATTATTCCTCAATTAAAACTTCATGTTGAACCCAAGGGTTGCATATACCTCAACCCAATCAAACTTATCCAAAAATGTCATTAATCACATGAAAATACCATCACTTAAAACCTCAAAATGGGCGTATAAGACTTTAAACTTATGATTAAACTGAAACTCATAAACCCATTATGGTATCTATAACTCTTAAGTTAATATTAGATAAAGATATATATGCTTTAAAAAATTAACACAATCCTTAGATGTTTTATGATTCTTATAACCAAAACACCATTGATAAAAATACTTCTATAAGATAATTCTTGAATCCAAATACATAAATAATTCAAACCTTTGACTTCAATAATCGGTATAACATATATACTTCCTTGGTCTAGGAGTTAACCTTTAGAAGAGTCCATAGAATCAGATAATGGCCAGATTCCCCACATTTAATACAACGAACTATAAATGGATATCTTGGATGAAATTTATTTTTCTCCATTGAACTTCTCATTTTTCCTAAAAAATTAATTGCTCTATGACCTTATTTTACACTCATAAAACATTTTTCTATCCATTTGAGTCATTATATTGGGTGTCTCTTTCTATATTTCTGACATGAAGTAAATTGATCATTCTTTCCTCCATGGTCTCTTCCACTCGAGATTTTAGCGGAATCAATCCTTCTCTCCTTTGGTGAGTTAGAGAGTTGGTTAAGGTATAGTTTTTTAATAATATATCAGTATAAATGATTATGAATAATCATAATATATTTTACTTTAGTCATCATCCCATTTTATTTCTCATAATTACCATATTTTCCATCACATTCAGCATTAAAATAATTCTTTCTAGTTTCAACCATTGACTAAAACCAAAAATCATGGAGTGAGTAAAAAAATTCATAATTATAAAAAATAATTTATAGGATTTTTAAATCATTACATTTTATTTTAAATCTATGAACATAGGTCATCCATGATCATTACCTATTCAAATCCTTAATTATGGTTTATAAAAAAAATATTAATTAACCATAGCATATCCCCTGAGAGTGTCAAACCAGGCACACAGTAAGGGAACAATCACTATGCACCAAAATTATGGATAAGATATACTCAAAGAAACTCTTTTTGGGGTTACTACCCCTAGATGCATTTGTTCCAAAACTATATCCACTTTTAGTATCTATATAGAAATGTATTTCTAGGAAAACCACATAATATCTACCCTACCAAAACTTTATGATGTTATCCTATACTTAGACTTATCCTCAAAGTCAATCATAGGGTTATGTTCTCTAACCTATGTTTTCTTGAATCTAGTTCCCATGGTTTCTACTAAACTTCCTTTGATACAAAATGTAAATACCTTGAACCTAGTATCCTAGAGTTGGTGGTTACTTTATTACTATGGTAATAGATATAAGCGATCACATACCAAAGGACCGAATGGTTTAGTTTTATCAAAAAACTATATTCATACTTGAGTTTCACATTACATTTGAAAACTTAAAATACAACATAGAATTTTCTTCGAGAACATCACTATTACCTTTAGAATATCCCTATATATCAATCATAATACACTTCCAAGCATATCATGGAAAGGAAACACAAGAAACGGGTGAGATCATATGATTAATATTCATATGAATACAACAAAAGATATCATGAATAAATGAGTCATAATAAATATATCAAGATAAATATCTAAAAACACATTCCATTTAATATATAACTTGATCATGAAGAATAATATGGTAGGAATAAATGATGATCAAATAATAACATACAAATAATCAAATAAAATTGAAAATTATCCATCAATATCATAACTATTCAAATAATGACATGTAAATCAATAAATAATCTCATAATGATGGAATATATAATGTTAGACATCATAAACTTACCATCAAGGACTCATACCAAGACATATTACATAAATAGGTAAGGCCTTAAATAAATACCCAAAATAGTTTGTCTCATGAGATCTATCGATGTATCCAGGGGAAATAAAGATCCTCTCCCATCACTTACTTAGTCTAATTCATTCATCATATGAAAGGGGTGAATAAAAATTCAATATATAATCAACATAAGAATTTGTATTAGAAAAATAGAATACGAATGTTAATACTTCCCAGAATAAAACTTATCATAAACCATCTCAGGAAAGAATAAAAATGGTATCATTAAAACATATTCCTAGTGGATTAAAATAAAGGGTTATTATCATTGATGAATAGAAATACCCTAAAAAGTTCATTAAAATCATTCTTGAGGAAAATACCCTTTTCACTTCAAAAATCACTCTTAAAAAATAAATTTTTTCAAAACATTAGGAAAAAATTTTATTTGAAAATAACCTTATAAAATTGTAAAATAATATTCAAATGATTGAAAAATCATTATGGTGTGAAATTCCATTCATGTTCAGTATTTTAAAACAAAGATTCCTATCATATTTTTAGTAAAAATTCAAAAATTATATCATTTGGAAAATGAAAAGAAGATTTATTTTAAACCATTTTGTAAAAATTAAAACATGGGTAAAATTAATTTAATAAATCATTGGAGAATATTCAAAATATAATTTAATTTTTTTAAGGAAAATATGGACATGGAATAAAAATATTCCCGACCGAGTAGGAAAAATAAGGTTGGTTTTCCTTAAAAAAATTATTTTGGTATCTTGATTAAAGAGGAAAATGAATGGAAAACTTATATTTTTCAAAAATATCTAGTATATAAGAAATAAATTGGGTTTATGTTGAAAATATAAAATAATTATCCCAATGGAGACTTAAACATAAAGAATCCCGAATAACGATGAGATTGTGAAATCAACCCTTACCACTTTGGTAACATTTGAATATTAATCCCAATGAAAGAATAACTTAAAATAAATAATTAAATATAATTAAAATAAATATAATAATCATATACCATATCAAATGGGAAGTAGATACACCTTATAAAAGAATATAGGTGTACAATATAACATATGTCCCAAAGAAGATAATTTTTAGATGAAGAACCCTTAAAATAATCATAACATTAAAGTGAGAATTAATAAATGATGTGATCATGTGTAACAAATTTAAATCCACCCAAAAAAGTTTAAATACAACATAAATAATTTTTTTTTTCATTTTACCAATAATCTTGGCATAATATAATCAATGAAGTAGAGGTATAACCCAATGCATGGAAATTGAGTTGTGAAACCCCTTACCTCTTGATAAATTTAAAATAAAATCCCATTTGATGAAGTAAAATGAATTGTAACTTAAAATACCATAAATTATAAATTACTCAATATATAATATGAAAAATATCTAGTATATACACTATACAAAAGAAATTAGGTGTAGAACATTAAAATGTGCCTCAATGAAGGGAAATTGAGATGAAGTCCCTTACCTCAGGTCCGATTTCATTCGTATGTGTTAGAACCTCATATATAATAAATATATATTTATTATAAATCTATTAAATAACCTTAAACATATATATATCATACCACATATTATTTACTTATAACTTCTTTTCAACTGTTTATTAACAAATATTTATTAAAATCACAATTCCGGGTGACGACTGCTCTATTTTTCATGTATGTTTTGGTTCGATAGTTTTGGTAACTGTACTTTGATCATGGTTATATCATCTAAAATATTTTAATAATTATATAAATATAATATATATTAATTTTATATGTATTTATATTCATCCAAAAAAATTAGAGATGAAGAAATTAATTACACTGTTCATGGAGACAGTAGGCCATACGCACACATGAACACTATTTTCATTTTTTTAATAGATGGAACAAAATAAAGGTAAAAAATATTAAAAATTTAAAAAACATTTAATATATCATATATATCATATTTATTCATTAAATCTATCCTTATTTACATTAATTTAAAAATAAAATGAAAAATGTTTCACATCGCTTTGTAGAGGCAATAGTCCACACGTAGGCATGAGCAACGTTATCATTTTTAAACAGACTGGAAATTTATAAGGTAGATGTGATATTATAATTAAATAAGTATAATCATGTCATAAATATAATATATATACATTACATACATTATTATATCCATCTGTGAGAGGCGGTGATAGAAAACGAACTACATCGGTTCATGTGGCGGTAGTCCACCGTACACACGATTGACAGTTTCTTTTCCCATTTGATGGAAGATGAGATGGATATAGGTTGTGAAATTAAAATAATAATATCTAATTATATTTAATATAATTTTTTTATTTTATCATATTTGGAGTAAATTTTAAGGGGTTAGATGAAGAAATAAAAGGAAGACGCATGGTTAATAATTATACATCTTCTTTAAAGAAACTCTTTATGTTTATACCTAAAGACTTATTATGATGGTTTTATGATCAAAATAGGGACTCTAGGTCATGTTTAGGGATATAAGTAATGAATTTTGGCAATTATTTTCCGAAAAAGGGATCTTTAAGTGTAGATAGGAGAGGATAGGGGGTGTCTGTAACCCCCCCAATTTCAGGTACTTGAACTTTTATTTATGTATTTTAAGTATATATAATGATAGAGTTAATTTTTGGGAGGTTAATATGAGTTTTTTAATGTTTTATAGGATTTTATATAGGTTTATGGTTTGATTACGATTAGTATAAACCATGAAACATCTCTAAGAAACCATGCAAGGAAAGACAGTGGGCACTAGGCAGGCACACAGTTGGCACATAGTTTGGCCAAACCATGCATACATCCAGGGAAAACCATTCATGTATGGATATAGGGGGATAACATGGTTAGATAATGTTTTTTATAACCATATTATCCAAACATGTGAGGGGTGGATTAATGTAGTAGCATCTACATGATTGGCGCATGGTATGCTAAACCATGTGGCCTAACCATGCGACATATAGTTGGCCCTCAGAAATTAGTGGATCTAATTTGATTTAATTATTTTAAGACTTTTTACCCTAATTATCCCATAACATGAATTCATTTTTATACTAATTCATGATATATGATTACTTTCGGTTTGGGAGTGACCCGTAGGTGAACCGAAGTATATTGGAGGCCCAGATTCATTAGCAATTACTCCTTCTAAGTTATTATTAGATCCAAGGTTATCATATCTCTCAAAACCATATATCTACCCTGTAATGGATATATCTATGTGTAATGGGTTGTTTTATGATGGATTCTTGTTGTATCTAATGAATGAAACATATTTGGTAATCAGATCTAGAAGTTTTAAGCATTGTTCTTCATTTTGGCCAATGTTTGTGATGTAGGTGGATTCTATCTCGACTCTACATGTTTAGAACTTGAAGGCTTAGTTTTAATTTAATTTTTTTCTTGAAATGATTTCGAAATACTTGTGTGATACTTTTTAAAACCTATTTAGTGATGGATTTGGAAAATTCTAGAAATTGGTTGGTTTTCTGGAAAACCTCTTTGATAATAATTTTAAAATGGTGATTTTAAAATTATAGTTTTGATTTGATAGATGGAAAATGGTTATTGAAATGTTTTCAATAATTTTTTTTATTGAAATGAATTGGTATGGTTGGTCTTGCCTGGTATTTGGTATACCTGGTTGGTGTGAGTCCATGATTTCTACATGACCATGAATAAGGGTCGTGTACCATTGGGGTACAATAGATTTGACCCTGGATAAGTGTCACACCCGGAATTCTAAAATAATTTTATTTTATAAATTTATATAGATTTGAAATATTTTGTCGAGGAGCGGGCCGAGCCCAGTTATTTTTTTTATTTTTGCTGATAAATGAATGTTTTGGGTTTGACAATATCTAGTGCACAGGCAGGGCACTGTCAAATCCATACGGCTTCGCCAGGTCACCGTGTGGCTTACCCAATGTTCAAAAAAATTATTATCATTATTAATTAATTAATTAACAAGATGAATAATAAAGTGAAAGAAAAAATAAAATAAGAAAAATTAAAGTAAGAATTGTTTTAATAATAATAATAATAGTAATCTTATTAAAGGATATTATTATCATCATCATCATCAACATTTTATCAAGTTATTATTATTATTATTATTATTGTTGTTGTTGTTGTTATTTTTGTTGTTATTGCTAATAATATTGATATTATTATTAATATTAGTGACCTTATTATTATTATCCAGAACATTATTATTATTATTATTATTATAATTATAATAATAATAATAATAATAATAATAATAATAATAATAATAATAATAATAATAATAATAATTATTTTATTTGCGTTTTTATTTGGTTAGGGTCCCCCCCCCCTTTGGTGAGTCTCCCCCATCTCCCCCTCTTCTGTTATGTGACCAACCCCCCTTCTCCTTGTTGCGTGACCCAACCTCCCATCACCCCTCCTGCGTCCGTCTGGAGAACCTCCCACCGGACCTCCTACGTCTATCTAGGGAACCCCCACCAACCCTCCTATGACTGTCTAGTGAACCCCCGACACCCTCCTGCCTCTGATCAGAGAAACCCCCCTCACGTGACCCCATCTGGACACCTCCCTCACAAAACCTCGCCGACCACCCTCTCGGACCCCCTTGCAGCTCCCCCTCTCCCTTCGCCATAGGTGAGAACTACTTGGGTAAGATTTCCCCTCTCCCCTTAGGTTTTTTAGGGTTTCATATTGATTAGGGCTAGATTTTAACTTTTTTGGTCTAGTATCTTGAATTAGGGTATATTTTTATGTTCTTATGGTGCGTTTGGTGTTCGATTGAATTTTCTCACCGAATCTTAGTGATTTTAATACCTGAGGTAGGTGGTTCCATCTATAAACATTATTTGGTGAATTATTTTTGCTTTCATGATTATTTTATCATGATCCTTGTTTATTGTGCGTGGTGTGAAAGTTATTTTTGGTAGGATTTAATATGTGTTTGATTTTAAAGTATCATTTTTACTTGAAATTGAGTGTTTTACATGTGTAACCCATGTTGTGTCATTTTATGTCACCTTATGAATCATTCAATTGGTTATTTAAATTATGTAAGTGATGTAAATGATGTTTGTAAAGGTTTTTAGTGTGCGTTTTATTCTAAAAAGGGGATTTTGGGTATATTCTTAGTGTAAGTATTTGTGATGTTTCTTTGGGTTGTTTTATAAATTATTGAAATGGTTTATTGAATGATATAAGTGGCACAAATCATGTTTGAAAACTGTTTTGGTGGGTTTATGTTTTTAAAATGGGTTTTTGGAAGTGTAAGTGAGGATTTGTGAGGTGTAACACTTTGGAAATGTTTTATAAATTATTTTAAAGATTTATTAAAAAAATGAAAGATATGGAAAATATGTTTGGGATAGGTTTTGGTGCATGTTTGATTTAAAAATATGATTTGAGTGTGTGTTGGTATAAAACCTTATGGTTCTTCATGTAATTGAATTATAAATTTTTTAAATGATTTATTAAATTTTGCAAGTTAAGAAAGTTATGATTTTAAATGGTTTCATTGTGCATTTGATTTTTTTAAAGTGAAGTTTGAGTGTGCATATAGTGGTATTTGGTGTGTGTAATTCCTTGTTAGGTTTGTTTTTTTTGAATGTAGCATGTGATATGAACTTGGAACTTGAATGAGTACTAAGGGAAGCCCGAGTAACTAGGTGGGTGGACTAGGACTAGTGTTCTAGTGATATAGAAGTGGATTCGGCCCGATTTCACTTATTATGATTGATGACTACAAAACTAAGTAAAATTTTGATCATGATTGGAGACCACTAGGGTTATGGGGATGCCCCCTACTAGTGTATCATACACAAGAACGTGGGTTGTCATGGTTCCTATACCACTTTTCACTGAGATGTGAGGTTCTAGGGTTCCATCACTAGCTAGTACCCATAGGGAATCTCCCATGTATAGTGATCTTCAACTATGTTTCACTCATCATTGGCATATGATATGTTGGGTTGGTAAATTCAAGGTAAGTGATTTTATTTTAAGTTGTCTTGTTTAAAATTTATTTTCTTTTAAAGTTGTTTTCTTAAAAAAAATTGTCTTTATTTTAAAGTGGTTCTCCTTAGAATCATATTTATTTTAAAGTGGATTTCTTTAGAATTGTTTTTATTTTAAATATGATTCCCTTGGAAGTGTTCTAGTGTTTATTTAATCTATAAAGATTTCAATTTTATTTTCCATGTAATGTTCAATACATGTAATATTTTCTTGGGTGGCTTCCTACTGGGAATTATCTCACACCCTGCTTACACCTTTGGTGTAAGCATACTTTGTTATATTTTTTACAGGTAAGGGAAAGGATTTTGGAGATGGTGGTTCGGGTTGTTAGAGGTTCTCCTCATGCGGTATTTGTGGTGATGGATTGAGGGCAATTCCTTCTCGTCATGTGGTGAGTTTTGAGATTGTTTTGGTTTTCTTCTCCTGTAACATGAGGTTTGGGATAATGTTTTAGTTTTCCTTTGTGTTGTAGTCCTTTTTTTTATTTGTAAACTTAGAATCTATAAATTTTTAGAGGCACGTTTGTTGGAATTTTTCAGATCTAGATTTTTGGTTTTTTTTGGTTATTTTAATATGATTAATTAGGGTAAATAATTCCCTCTTGATTTATTTGATACCCATGAACTTGTGCTAACCAATGGGGATAGGTAATTCCCTTAGGGCCTTTCTATGAACCAAGTCGGGTGCCAGGTTGGATGGTGACCCGACTTGGTTCATGAAAAAATAGTATTAGAGGAGATAATTCTATTTTTAGTCTTGTTCCTTGGGGAAGAGTTTGGGTAGATAGGATCTAGTATTGTCATGACTTGATGTTCTGGTCATGAGTGCGGTTCCTGGGCAACACATCTCATGATGGGACCCAAGTCACTAGGGGAAGTTGGGTTTTATCTAAGTATTTTGGTCCTTACAGTTGTTTTTTATTTGGGAAATGAAATGAGAGTTAGAACAATAATCTTAGTGAGCCTGTAGGGCTTGGAAATCCACATGGAGATGGGGAAATTGTCTTATAACACTCTTCATGATGGTGGTGTGACTGGCATATGACTACCAACCATATTCCTGAGTCACCCATCGACACTAGTTTCCCATTGATTTGATGGGTATATTTATGGGTTTTGGAAAATCATTTTGAAAACTCTTGTTTGAAAATTATGGAAACTAGATTTTAAAATTGAAATAGTTTTGATTAAATAGGGTTGAGTTTCACTACTACAAATATGGGCATTAACATCGCTAAAAACGGGCTTTAACAGCACTAAAAAAGCACTGTAAAGCTCGGTGCTGATAAAGGGGGTACCCCTTTATTAGCACTAAAAAAGCATTGATAAAACAACCCTTTATCAGTGCTAAACAAGCACTGATAAAGGTATACTTTATCAGTGATAAGAGAGCGCTGATAAAAAAAACCTTTATCAGTGCTAAAAGAGCGCTGATAAATGATTGTTTTATCAGCGCTCCTTTAGGGCTGATAAACTTAGCTTTTATTAGTTCTTCATTATCACTGATAAAGGTGTAGTTTATCAGCACTTTTTTAGCGCTGATAAAAGCATGATTTATCAGCAC
Organism: Viscum album; assembly: GCA_963277665.1. NCBI lineage: Eukaryota > Viridiplantae > Streptophyta > Magnoliopsida > Santalales > Viscaceae > Viscum > Viscum album. The sequence goes on along the minus strand of OY728131.1, from coordinate 697,461,874 downwards.
TAAAAGAGCGTTGATAAATGCCCTCTCTGCTGCTACGATAAATCTACAGCAGCACACCCGAACACCTGAAAAAAATAGCATCTCAATAAGCCAATTAAAGCAAGTATACCCATAAAAAATTAACTCATAAATCATAAGAAAATTAGACCAAGTATACCCATACAAAAATTATACCCGTACACCATTAACACATAATTTATAAGTTAATAAAGTAATTAAAGAAATCAATTCAGAATTCAGGGGGTTTGGAGGCTGTTCAAGGGTTTGGGGTGGCTATCCAAGGGGGGGTAGGGGGTGTCCGGGGGGCTTTCCAGTTCAATCCTAAGGCTCCACATGGGTGTGTTTTATCAATACATAAATCTTTGGACTTTTCTCTATCCACTATGCATCATGTTCTCAACCTCAAAAAAGTTATAAGGTTTGTACACACACTAAGGTGAACATACTTGGGGGGGGGATGAATCTCATTAATAAACCCCCAATATTAAACCTGCAATAGGCTATTGTAAGTGCATGATTAGGCAATATGCACAACCTATTTGAGAAAGAACTGGAATAAAACTAATAAAAAAATCATCATTGATCCTCAAATCCATGACCATGATTAAACCCAAATTAATTTTCCAAGTGCTGAACTTTTACCAAGAATTTCACAAGGATCGTGTCGACATTATAAAAATATAGTTTGACCAAGTCCTACCCCATCTACATCAAGAAACATTGATTCTCAAGTATTAAAGCTTGATTAACCATACCCACTTCATCCAATGTTAGGGTTTATCTGAGTACATCATAGGAACCACACAAAACATATAATATACCATGGTATCCCCAATATATACATAATTATCATTGAACTCCAATATGTGAGTTTTATTTATAATACATCATGGAAATACACTTATGGGAGTTTTCTCATCCAGGGAATACCCTCAACAGTATCTCAGACCACCCATATGTGTTCTTCCAATTCCGAGGCATAAGACCTACAAGGATCTCATCCCTATACCATGGGAGTACCCTTATTTAGGGAATAATACTAAGAAGCATATATTCTTTACCATATGGGAGTATTATCATCCAAATAATAATCCCTAGAAGCATATCAACCCTCCAATATGGGTTTATTCTCATTTGAGGCATAATCTATATAATCATCTCAGCCCTCCCCTATGGGATTATTTTCATTTAGTGAATATTACCGATAAGAATCTCATCCCAATCCTATGTTTTTATTATAATTTGGGGAATAATACCTATATACATCTCATCCCTCCCCTATGAGAGTATTCTCATTTAAGGAATAAGACCCATAAGCATATCCACCCTCCTAAATGGGAGTATTTTCATCCAGATATAAGCCCATAAGTATCATAGACCCAAACACATGATCACCCTAGTATAACAGGCCAACCATGACTTGATATATATGATCCCCCTGATAGATCACATTCCATGACCCCCCATTTAAAAGATCAATGCAATCCAAATGCGTTTGGTCAGATTTTCGTAGGTCAGTTGTTGTTTCCAATTAAAATCGTGTCCATTTTAAAAAAAATAGAGACCCTTTGAGTGATACCGGCCACACTGTGGCTCGGATTGAGTTATATTTGACTCTTACACGTCACCAAGGACCCTTGGATTGTTCTTATAAAATATCAATGCAATTCAAATGCATTTGGTTGGATTTCCGTAGGTCATTTGTTGTTTTCACTTAAAATCGTGTCCATTTTAAACAAAATAGAGACCCTTTGAGTGATAGAGGACACACCATGACTCAGATTGAGGCGCGGTTGACTCGTACACGTCACCAAGGACCCTTGGATCATTCTTATAAAATATCAATGCAATCGGAATTCATTTGGTTGGATTTCTGTAGGTCAATTGTTGTTTTCACTTAAAATCTTGTCCATTTTAAACAAAAGAGAGACCCTTTGAGTGATAGCGGCCACACCGTGCCTCGGATTGAGGAGGGGTTGACTCTTACACGTCACCAAGGAACCTTGGATTGTTATTATAAAAGATCAATGCAATCCGAATGCGTTTGGTTAGATTTCCATTGGTCAGTTGTTGTTTTCAATTAAAATCGTGTCCATTTTAAATAAGAGAGACCCTTTGAGTGCTAGCGGCCACACTGTGCCTCAGATTGAGGCGGGGTTGATTCTTACACGTTACCAAGGACCCTTGGATCATTATTATAAAATATAAATGCAATACAAATGCGTTTGGTTGGATTTCCTTAGGCCAGTTGTTGTTTTCAATTAAAATCGTGTCCACTTTAAACAAGAGAGACCCTTTGAGTGCTAGCGGCCACATCGTGCCTCAGATTGAGGCGGGGTTGACTCGTACACATCACCAAGGACCCTTGGATCATTCTTATAAAATATCAATGCAATCCAAATGCGTTTGGTCGGATTTCCTTAGGTCAGTTGTTGTTTTCACTTAAAATCTTGTCCATTTTAAACAAAATAGAGACCCTTTGAGTGATAGCGGCCACACCGTGCCTCAGATTGAGGCGGGGTTGACTCATAAACGTCACCAAGGACCCTTGGATCGTTTTTATAAAAAATAAATGCAATCTGAATGTGTTTGGTCGGATTTCCGTAGGTCAGTTGTTGTTTTCACTTAAAATCTTGTCCATTTTAAACAAAATAGAGACCCTTTGAGTGATAGCGGCCACACTTTACATTGGATTGAGTCGGGGTTGACTTTTACACATCACCAGGGACCCTTGGATCGTTCTTATAAAAGATCAATGCAATCCGAATGCGTTTGGTCAGATTTCCGTAGGTCAGTTGTTGTTTTCAATTAAAATCGTGTCCATTTTAAACAAAATAGAGACCCTTTGAGTGCTAGCGGCCACACCATGCCTCATATTGAGGTGAGGTTGAATCATACATGTTACCAAGGACCATTTTATCGTTATTATAAAATTTCAATGCAATCCGAATGCGTTTGGTCAGATTTCCGTAGGTCAGTTGTTGTTTTCACTTAAAATCTTGTCCATTTTAAACAAAATAGAGACCCTTTGAGTGATAGAGGCCACACCATGCCTCATATTGAGGCGGGGTTGACTCTTACATGTCACCAAGTACCCTTTTATCGTTCTTATAAAATATCAATGCAATCCTAATACGTTTGGTCAGATTTCCATAGGTCAATTTTTGTTTTCAATTAAAATCTTGTCCATTTTAAACAAAATAGAGACCCTTTGAGTGATAGCGGCCACACCGTGCCTTGAATTGAGGAGGGGTTTACTCATACATGTCACAAAATACCCTTGGACCATTATTATAAAATATCAATGCAATCCTAATGCGTTTAGTTGGATTTCTGTAGGTCAGTTTTTGTTTTCACTTAAAATCTTGTCCATTTTAAACAAAATAGAGACCCTTTGAGTGATAGCAGCCACACCGTGCCTTGGATTGAGGAAGTGTTGACTCTTACATGTCACCAAGGACCCTTTTATTGTTCTTATAAAAGATAAATGAAATCCGAATGTGTTTGGTCGGATTTCCATAGGTCAGTTGTTGTTTTCAATTAAAATCATGTCCATTTTAAACAAAATAGAGACCCTTTGAGTGCTATCGGCCACACCGTGCCTCAGATTGAGGCAGGGTTGACTCTTACACATCACCAAGGACCCTTGTATTGTTATTCTAAAAGATCAATGCAATCCTAATGCGTTTGGTCGGATTTCCATAGGTCAGTTGTTGTTTTCAATTAAAATCGTGTCCACTTTAAACAAGAGAGACCCTTTGAGTGATAGCAGCCACACCGTGCATCGAATTGAGGTGGGGTTGACTCGTACATGTCACCAAGGACTCTTGGATCGTTCTTATAAAATATCAATTCAATACAAATGCGTTTGGTCAGATTTCCGTAGGTCATTTGTTGTTTTCACTTAAAATATTTTCCATTTTAAACAAAATAGAGACCCTTTGAGTGATAGCGGCCACACCGTCCCTCGGATTGAGGTGGGGTTGACTCGTACACGTCACCAAGGACCCTTGGATCGTTCTTATAAAAGATCAAGGCAATCTGAATGCGTTTGGTTGGATTTCCATAGGTCAGTTGTTTTTTTTCACTTAAAATCGTGTCCATTTTAAACAAAATAGAGACCCTTTGAGTGGTTCAACATTCTTGCATGTTGCTAGTGCATATCATCTGTTAAAATTGGAAAATGACTCATTGGAGAAAGGCTGTTTTATTTAATAACAATTAAAATTTTCCTATGAACATTTACATACAAAAATGTTTCATCTTTTGATCCCCTTAACCCCTCTCAAAAATGACCACAAATTGTACATGTCCCCAAGTCAGATCTTCATTGTATTTGTGTACAATATTCCATCAGGTATGCGGCCCACTCGTTTTGAACACATCTATATCATCTTGTGAGTATGAGTTTTTTTGGAAGTCAGATTAGTACTGCAAAATAAAAAAATAAAGAATTAATAAATAACTTAAACGAACTAGTAGTTGTTTTTAAAAATACCTCTTTAGGGATGCTAGTTTGCTGATGAAAAACAATCTCTTTCAGAAATTTACAAACATAATAACCGAAATCATTATCGTTTGTTTGTTTTGGACACTGCAAAAAAATTGATCATTAAGAGAATAAGTAACTTGTGTTGAGATGTGTTTGGATAGTGAAATTTTATTATATATACCCTGATATTTGTCCATACGTAGTACTTGCTCGCCTCCATATGCTTTACCCCTGTCCTCATTTCTTTTTTTAGACAATAATGATACACCACCCTATCATAAAATAATCCTCAGTAAAAGATAATGTAAATTATATTACTTGATGTTTATACCTAAAACATAAGATGTAGTGTCTTACAGATTCACAAACTCTATCATGTGTGGTCAGTTTGATGGATATCTTTGCTTTGAATCAAAAAAATAAATCTTCAGAGTATCCAAGTTCACCGCAATTAGAAACCAATGTTTCCTAAAAACATAAAAAGGAATAAGTAATAAAATAAGTGAAAATATAATTGATATGCTTTAATCGTAGAGTATTACCCCTGCATGGTTGGTATTAGGAAAAGTCTGTCATATGTAATCTCGTGTTCAAATGTTTTCAGCAAGCCATTCACTATTGCATCCCTTTTTGATGGCTCCATTTTTGTTAAGTGTGTTGATGTGATATGAGGACTAACCAGTCCAAATCTTGGCTCATGGGAAAATTCCTTCAATTGTTTTTCATAAATGCATCTGTCAACAATATAAAATGCATTTAGTCATAATTTTCACATTAGATCAGCTTTTGGAAAATAAATTCATGGAAACATACCTCATATATACATTTACAAATGTGACGCCTAGCCAACCATTTTCAAGGATTTCATTTACATTTTCAGCAGCAGCGAAATCTTGACTTTTCTCTCTGTATATATTCTCTTTGAAAACTACTATATGACTATTACCATCTTTTAGCTTCGTATCCACATGATTATTCAATGATAGTAAATGTGGATAGAGAACAGGTGGTGTTATTGTGATTTCAGTAGCTCCTTGGGATCGGTTGGTCGATCCTTTAGATGGTTTTGAGCCGACGTTTGTCACCCCTTCCCTTTCTCCATCTATAACAACAATCATTGGTTTAGAACCTTTTTTCATTAATTGTTAAGGGTTTAGCTTGAAAAGAAAAGAAAATAAATACCTCTTTGTCCGCATGTACTCTTACAAGTTGTGACGACCATTCAATGAATGTCCCAATAGCCTTTTCGACCGTATGAATATCATCGTCATCAAGTGGAATAGGTAGCTCTGCCTTTGGATCATGAGCTACAGTAATCGTCACTTTTAGATGATCTTTCGAAAGTGGTCTATTATGCAGTGTTGCATCTGGGATATTGAACACTGTACCCCTCACTACAAGGTGATAGGTGGGTGTTGACAGATATAAATCACAATCATTATCACCCTATAGAAGATGAGTATAGAAAAATTATCAGTGTTTATCTGATTCATATTTCATGGGAACAATTATTAGAATATTGATTACCATGGCTAAGACAGTTCTTTGAGGCGAATGGCTCGCCTCAAAGCTAGTGGGGGGTGGGGCGGGATGTTCATGCAGCGGTTGTTCTTGAGTTGTGGCTTCCCTTTGCTTCCCACCCATAAAAGTTGCTATCAACTCTCCCTACCATTGCAATTGTTCTTCAAGGGTTGCTATTTTTTCGCTCATTTGTTCCAATTTTTCATCTGTATCATCCATTTTTTTCTTCTCAAAATATACTCGGGGTATCACCCCAAACCCTGCACCTCTGACACGACCATATTTTTATGGATGCTTCAAATCCGTCGATAATAGGTCTGTATCTGCTAGAGGAGTAGCTGATTCCTGTGACTGTCAGATATAGGAAAAAAACTAATTATTTTTATGTAATAGCAATTTTAAACAAATTATTTTATCGTCGTGTCATACTTACACATATTTCCCACACTTTCTGTGTGTTCTCATCTACTAACTTCCCTTCTTTGTTCACACATGCCTCCTTCCATAGCACATGACGTGGGATGAAAGTGCATTTGGTTTTAGACTCATCAATCTACATATAAACATAGAAAAATAATTATGATGTTGTTTATTAGAACCTAACAATATTATTGTAAATTTAAAATACACACCATTTTCTTTTCTAATGAAGTGTACCCCATCCTTGCTTTACGATAGGGGTATGTTGGTTTTGAAGCACATTCCTTATTTTCAGTACAGAGTTTCTGTTTCATAAATGAAATATTGATAATCAAAGTGATGAATACAGGTATCCTCAAACAATGTATTATCACTCACAATATACCTGAAACTTCTCATCCCCACGACAGCCAATAAATGCATCCCATGCTTCTTGGGATATCAGGTGAGCGTAGACAATGGGCGGGTGTGGGTTTATTTTACCTTTAGAATCTTTGAGGTGACATCTTGTTAAAATAGTGCGAAAATCTCGATGAATCTTTCCTGTAAGCCTAACGCACATCAGTCGTGGGGCGTGACAAAACAATATTTTATTTACCTAAGTATAGTATAGCAGTTGATCCTAGGTAGTCTCCTGAAGAGGAGTGCACACAAAACAAGGTTGTCACTTTTTGTTGGTTTTCTTAAAAAGATTGGTTTTAACAAATTTGAATGACTATGAGAGAAACAAACAACAGAAATTGATTGATTTTAACAAATTATAAAGATGGTGATCGGATTTGGTTCGGCTAGACTTAGTGTTGTGCCATCATGGTTTCCAAATTTTATCTCTTCTTCTTCCTTAAACTGGTAAGAGAGATGTGATTAGAATTTCCCTTTCTAAAACCTTAGATTGGTCTATCCTCCTTCAAATGTGTTTAGGGTTGTAGAAGGTATCTTGATTAATTAGAGCAATCCCAGACCTGGAATTGTTGTTCCCTAATAGACCAAGATTTCGACATACAATCCTACACACGTGCTTGACAACCGTCGAGCAATCACCACCCAACCCTAATCATGTTCCACCGTATACAGATTAGAATTGGGTGGAGGGAGATGTGATCATCGACCAAAGAAATTTATAATTTCAGAATAAAACCCTTAACACAACCGCATTCGGAATTTAATACTGAATTATGAATTGGAACCGGAAGAAGAAAGAAGAACAAATTTTATTCATTTCAAGCACAAAACTCAAGCACAACACATAGGTCCAGCCTCCCCTCTTTCCGATCACTCAAATGAAACTACCCCTCCATGGATGGGGTAAGCGAGATAATTCGGGAGAGGAGAGACATTTTAAAACAAAAGAAATAAAATAAAAATCTGAGAAGTTCTTCTCCTTGGTGCCCCAGAAGGAATGGGGTGGAGAATGAGATGTATTGAGGGGGAGGAGCTCTCCTCCTTTTATAAGCAGAATTCGACCCCCGAAAGTTTGAGCGTTTTCGACCCCATTAATGACCTCTTCACGCGTTCCACCCTTCATTAATGTTGTGCACAATTATCTTGGACGTCTCTCCCCAAAATTTCAGCTCATTTAAAAACCGGATGGAGGAGTTATGAATTTTGCATTCTCAATTTCTGTTTCAGGATGAAGTTTCCAGGATGGTTCCTCCAAATGTATGTCGTTTAATGGACTCCTTAGTGACTTCCAAACATCCCCAAATTTCTTGTAGAGTCTCCAATATATGTCCTAGTCATATCCCAGGTGGAAACACATCATTTAGATAATTGTAGGCCGAGTTTGATGTCCTTTATGTTGGGTGGGTCCACGCTGTCCGCCCGGAAAAATTCCCAACTTCAATGAATTTTTAGACCCTTTAGATGGCCGAATCAGCTCCTGGTCCAGAAGACAAAAATGAAGGAAATAAAATAGGGATTATAAAAAAATTTGAATCAGAAAATTTGGAATTTTATTTTTCCATAAATGACCGAAATACCCCTGACTTAAAAATCTGTCAAAAATCCAGAAATAGTATTTTTTTCACATTTGGGTTCAAAATAACACTAAAACCTAAAAACATGACAATTACCCATCCAATAACACTTTTTTGGGATTATAAACAATTATATTCAATATAAATTAATTGAAAATATTTTCTCTATCAATTCCCCCACACTTAAACTATGCTTGTCCTCAAGCATAAAATCTCAACATGGAATTCAAAGGACACCAATGTCACCAATATTTAAATTTCAAATGGAATAAAATCAAATGATTATCAATGTCCAATCAAATTTTCTAGTTCCACAAAAATAACAATTTAATTTCCCATTTTTCAAAGAAACAATCAATTCATGCATTTTACTTTTCCCCTTTGAAAAATAATGAAGCTTCTCCTTTCATTCATTCAAGATTCTCAATTTATTATTATTAAACATGCCAAATCATGATCTACCTCACTTATGAATCTTTTCTCTCATCACTCATGATACAATTAATAGTGGAGTTATGCTCATATCATGAGAACATGCTCCTTACCCATAGGCTTTTAAAGTAACTACTTTCTCCACTTTGTAAAGACAAAAACACATAAAATCATGAGGACTTGCAATAAAGGTTCAAATGACTCTGTGGCTTAGGGTTGGTGGGTAAATGATTGAAATAATTTAAGGCCAGAAGTAGGAGGTTTGACTCTTAAGTACAATGCATGACTAATCAAGTGAAAACACAAGATGAACCTCACTCAAATCCCCTTGAAATGTGAATCACAACACCACTCCCCTTTAAATGACATGGGTCATGAGTCAATAAATGATTACAAAGAATGATATCATCCATGTTCTCCCTGTTTTTTTGTAAAGCTCCAGAAAGGCACAACTTTATTTTCTCTTTTTTTTTGTAAAGCTCTAGAAAGGCACAGCTTTATTTTGATTTTTTTTCTTTTTTTTCTTTTTTTATGGAGAACCGAATGAAATGAAAGAAGAATAATGAAATGATAAATCATGCCCAATTTTCTAATAATACATTTCCCAAAATGATGACACACACATTACACCACCCAAAAATGATACATATCCCAAGGAACGCACACGAAAGGCCCTTCCCCCACACTCAAACTTGAAATAACCATGCAAAAATACTAAAAGTGCAGGTAGGTAAGGAAAAATTGGATTGTAATGTGGCTTAAACCTATAAGGCAATTCATTTCATCTAAGGGATTACGAAGGATAAATGTAAAGGTGGGTCTTAGGATAAAATGTGGCTAGCCAAAGAGATGCCTCAATCATTTTAAATGTGGTTTTGTACAGTCATAGCTTTGACAAGTTTCAATACAAGTTCTAGCAGGTGGCACGTCCCAAGATCACTCAAGAAATATGCTCAAGATAAAATAGGAAATATTTGGTCTATAAATCCTCTCAGGAATGAGAATATGATATTGGAAAATCACTTATGGCATGATTAATAATAACAAATTAATTCACATGAATTTCAGAAATTCAAAGAATGAAAAATGGAAGGGAAATTTCATTTACATGAATCAATTAATTCCCTTAAATCATGAGTCCTTATTTCAATATCCTTGCTTCACTTTAATCATCCAATTATCCATTTTAATCATTCAATCTCATTAACATTGAAATCTTAAACATGGCATCACAAGATTCCTAAGAAACTCATGTCTCCTAGAGAAGTCAAGTAAAACATTAATTCAAGCATGGGAATGCCTTTTTTTTTGATTAATTTTTTTAAAAGACTAAAAAAAGTAGGGAATAAAGTCGGATAATATAGAATTGAAACTCATACTCCCCTTTCAAATGGATCCTTTTCTTCACGACGTATAATCCCACGACACCCTCTTCATTAATGGACCTGAAAAAAATGAAAACAATTGATAGTGTAGGCCCGTTCAATCATGCTGGTAAATGACTAAGAAGACAAGTGGAAAATGGGGGGAAAATGCGGGTTGCCTCCCGGTAGCGCCTTTGTTTAATGTCGTTGGCTCGACAAAACAAAACAAAACAATTTTTTTTTTTATTTTTTATTTTTTGAAAAATCTCCTGGACTTCAAGATTTCCTCCCCCACACTTAATTTATGCAGTGTAAAGGAATGATGCAACCTGGTAGGTGTTCATTTGTATTCAGGGTGAAGGAGCGTGATCTCCTCCACTGGTTCTTGAGGTACGGTCCCATGGAACTTCTTCAGCCTCTGCCCATTTATAGTGAATGGGTTTCCTCCTCCTTCCTTTTGAATCTGCACAGCACCAAAGGGATATACATGAGTAACAGTAAAGGGGCCTTCCCATTTGGAACGAAGTTTACCTGGCATAAGCTTAAGTCTGGATTTGAAGAGTAACACATGATCTCCAGGGTTGAAGGTTCTTGGTTGAATTATCTTGTCATGGTCCATCCTCGTTCTCTCTTTATAGATCATTGAGTTTTCAAAAGATTCCCTTCTAATTTCCTCTAACTCCTGCAACTGCAATCTTCTTTCTTTCCCAGCTTTCTCAAGGTCCATATTCATCTCTCTGACCACCCAGTAGGCTCTATGCTCCAACTCCACAGGAAGGTGGCAACTCTTTCCATATATCAATCTATAGGGACTCATCCCTATCGGTGTTTTGTAGGCCGTTCTGTACGCCCATAATGTATCATCTAACTTTTGGCTCCAGTCCTTCTGGTTGGGTTTAACAGACTTCTCCAGAATGGCTTTGATTTCTCTATTAGAGACTTCTGCTTGGCCATTTGTTTGGGGATGGTATGGGGTAGATGTTCTATGATGCACCCCATACTTCTTCAGCAATGCTTCCATTTTCCTATTGCAAAAATGAGTTCCTTGATCACTGATGATTGCTCGTGGCACGCCAAACCTACAGAAAATGTTAGCCCTAACAAAATCACAAACAACTTTTCCATCATCAGTTCTGGTTGCTTTTGCTTCCACCCATTTTGAAACATAGTCTACAGCCAAAAGAATATATGAATTTCCAAATGACATTGGGAATGGTCCCATGAAATCTATGCCCCAAACTTCAAAAATTTCACAAAAGGTTATTGGTTTTTGTGGCATTTCATGTCGTTTGGATATGTTACCAGAAAATTGGCATTTTTCACATCTTTTACAAAATTCATATGCATCCTTGAGTAAGGTGGGCCAGTAGAGTCCAGATTCTAAAACTTTTCGGGCAGTCCTCTGAGGTCCAAAGTGGCCTCCACATGATAATTTATGACAAAATTCAAACACTGATTCAATTTCACTTCTTGGCAAGCATCTTCTTATGATTTGATCATTACAAATTTTCCACAGAAACGGATCTTCCCAAATGTAAAATCTTGATTCAGATTTAAGCTTATGTTGTTGATGAGAGCTAAGATGAGAGGGTACCTGAGATGTTACCAAATAGTTGACAATGTTGGCATACCATGGTACTTCACTGTTGATGATGTAGAGTTGTTCTCCAGGAAGCTCATCATTAAGTGGGTTCTGCTTTGGTATTTCTGTTTCAGCGGTGTGGGGTAGTCGACTCAGATGATCAGCCACTTGATTTTCAGTCCCCTTCTTATCTTTGATTTCCAAGTTGAACTCTTGTAAGAGTAGCATCCATCTCACCAACCATGGTTTAGCATCCGCCTTTTTCATTAAGTACCTAAGAGCTACATGATCAGAAAAAACAACAACTTTAGTGCCCAGAAGATATGATCAGAATTTATCTAGTGCAAAAATGACTGCAAGGAACTCCTTCTCTGTGGTTGTGTAATTTATTTGCGTTTCATCCAAGGTCCTTGATGCGTAGGAGATGACTTGAGGTTTGCTGTCAATTCTCTGTGATAGAGCGGCTCCCACTGCTTGGTTGGATGCATCACAATGTATCTCGAAAGGGTAATCCCAATTGGGTGGCTGCATTATTGGTGGTGTTATCAACCTTTCCTTTAATTCATCAAATGATTCCCTACATGCACAATCAAAATTAAAGTTAGCATCCTTTAGAAGTAATCTTGAGAGAGGGAGAGAAATCTTACTGAAATCCTTGATGAATCTTCTGTAAAATCCTGCATGCCCTAAAAAGGATCTAACATGTTTGACACAAGTTGGATATGGTAAGGAATTTATTACATCAACTTTTGATTTATCAACCTCAATCCCATTTTGTGAAATTATGTGCCCCAACACTATCCCTTTTTCAACCATGAAATGACATTTTTCAAAATTTAAGACAAGGTTCTTTTCAATGCATGTTTTCAAAACTTTTTCCAAATTTCCCAAGCAAAGATCAAATGAATTGCCAAAAACTGTGAAATCATCAAGAAATACCTCCAAGAAATCCTCAATGTGGTCCGAGAAAATACTCACCATACACCGTTGAAATGTACCTGGGGCATTGCATAGCCCGAAAGGCATCCTTTTGTAGGCGAATGTTCCAAAAGGGCAGGTGAAGGTTGTCTTCTCCTGGTCTTCTGGTGCAATTGGTACCTGAAAATAACCTGAGAATCCATCTAAAAAACAGTAATGAGTATTTCCAGCTAACCTTTCAAGCATCTGATCAATGAATGGAATAGGAAAGTGATCTTTTCTGGTAACTTGATTTAGCTTCCTGTAATCTATACAGACTCTCCAGCTGTTTTGTATTCTCATGGGGATCAGTTCATTTCTTTCATTTGTAACAGTGGTTAGGCCAGCTTTCTTGGGGACTACATGAATTGGGCTGACCCATTGAGAATCCGAGATTGGGTAAATGATATCAGCTGCTAACAATTTCTCAATCTCTTTCTTAACGACCTCCATGATTTTGGGATTGAGTCTTCTTTGAGGTTGTCTAACTGGACGAGATTCACTTTCTAAAAATATTCTGTGAGAGCATACCTTAGGGTTGATTCCAGGAATATCACCTAAACTCCATCCTACAGCTTTTACATTACTTTTGAGAAGGTCAATCAATGTTTGTTCTTGTAAATGAGATAGGTTATTGGCAATTATTACTGGAAATTTCTCTCCTTCCATTAGGTAAGCATACTTCAAGTCACATGGAAAAGGCTTCAGTTCTAAACATGGGGGTTGTTCAAGGGATGATATTGCATTTATGTTTCCTACATCTAATGTTGAATTCTCTGGAATAATCTTACTTCCTCTTAACAAATCATCGAAAAAATCAGATTTTACCTCATCCTCCAACATGATATCAGAATTTTCAGGTTCATGGGAGTTATAAAATTCAAATGAAGAGTGTTCTCCCACAGATAACAAGTCATGAAGCATACCTGAGTCTTTAATTGGTTCTATATCTTCATCATGGGCGATTGCATAAAGTGAGTGATTGCTAGACGGGTGTTTCATCGTATCAAGAATATTGAAGTGTACCGTACTATCTCCGAGCTCCATGGTGAGGGTTCCTTCATGCACGTTGATGATTGTTCTTGCTGTTTTCAGGAATGGTCTCCCTAAGATGATGGGAGATTGGGATGGTGCTCGGTCTTCCTCCATGGTAAGGACATAAAAGTCTACTGGAAAGATTAATCCTCTCACTCCTACAAGTACATCTTCAACGACTCCAGCTGGGAAAACGGTGGATCTGTTTGCTAATTGTACCACCACCTGAGTTGATTTTAGTTCTCCGATCTGCAAAGATGAAAACACAGAGTGAGGCATCACATTTATCGAAGCTCCAAGATCACATAGTGCATCAGTAAAATTTAATGAACTGATAGTGCAGGGAATAGAGAAAGTCCCTGGATCTTGACATTTTTGCGGTATCGGTGGTGTGATCAATGCTGAGACGCTTCTTCCTAAGTTGATTCTTTCATTTCCATCCAGCCTCTTTCTTTTAGTACATAGCTCCTTCAGAAATTTTGCATATTTAGGGATTTGCCTGATTGCTTCCAGTAGTGGAATGTTAATCTCAACTTTTCGAAATGTTTCTTGAATTTCCCGTTGAATTCGTTCTTCTTCTCCCTTCTTTGACTCAACCAATGCTGATGGGAATGGTGCTGGAATATCCTTTTTATCCCTTTGTTGTTTCTGCAGTGGTGTTTCTAGTCTTTCTTTCTTGAACCTTGTTCTTTCTACTTTGTTGTTGACTCCATCTTTTGGTTGGACAGGACGAGCTTCAGCAGGTTCCCTAGATTCATCCTCCTCATATTGTTCTGGTGGTTTAAGCTCCTTCCCGCTTCAGGTTGTGATTGCACTAACATTCTCTTTTGGATTGGGAATTGTTTGTGTAGGAAGCTTACCTTGGTTCTTGGTGAAAGCATCCATAATGCTTGCAAATTGATCAGCTAGCTTTTCCATCTTATCTTCTATTCCTGCAACTCTTCTCTTCAGTTGTTGGTCTTCATTTGTCGGTGCACTTGTGGATGGTTGCTCATAATTCTTCCGCTGGAAAGGTGGTGGTTGAGAAGTTTGTTGTTGTTGGAAGGGCTTCTGATAAGGTTGTTGGAATGCTATCGGGTTCTGATATTGCTGCTAAAAAGGTGCTCTGGCTTGGTTCTGTTGAAACCCATACCCTGGTTGGGTTTGCGGTTGGTATTGCCTTTGTTGATAGGCTGCAACACAACTTTCTGTCCCCTGTACTTCTGGACATTGATCAGTGTAATGAGAATTAGAAGAGCATAAACCACATACCTGATTCGGCCCTTATTGTTCCTTCACATGGTTCACAGCTATTTGTCGCACCAACCTGGTGAGTTCACCCATTTCATTCCTAATTAAATCAACTGAATCAGATGTTCTTACCTCATAGATCCCTCTGGTGATCGTACCTCTAGTGCCAAACTGCTATGAATTTTGTGCAATCTTTTCAATCAGAATTCGTATATCTGCAGGTGATTTATCAATGAGGGCTCCTCCCAACGAGGCATCTAGTAGATTCCTGTCATTGTCAAGCAATCCTTGGTAGAAGCACACAAGGAATTGGTCCTTTTCTATTTCTTGGTGTGGACAACTTGCACAAAGATTCTTGAAACGTTCCCAGTATTCGTAGAGTGTTTCTCCAGTTGATTGATGGATGACATAAATCTCCTTCTTTATTGCAGTGCTCCTAGATGTTGGGAAGAATATTTGTAGAAAGCATTTTTTTAGATCTTCCCAGTCACTGATCTCCCCCGGTTGTAGATTGTACAACCATTCCTTTGCTGCTCCCTCTAGTGAGAAGGGGAAAGCCCTCCACTTCACATGCTCTTCCGCGACTGCTCGAGGTTTGAAGCTGGAGCAGACATAGGTGAATTCTTGAATATGTCGATTTGGGTCTTCACCTGCAAGACCATGAAATTTAGGAAGCACTTAGATCATGTTAATTCTTAATTCAAAATCATTTTCTATGGCAGGAATTGCAAGTTGATAATTTTGATTGACAAATTGAGGTGCACAGATGTCACGTAGGGTTCGATTGGGATTTACAGCCATTATTAAAGGTTCAAAGTCTCCACTCAAGGTATCACTTGAATCAGTGATATTTATTTCTTCGAAATCTTTGGGAAGATTATGATTTCTCAATTTGGTTATTGTGCGCTCAATTTCTGGATCGAATTCTAATAAATTGCTATTTGAACTACGGGTCATTCAAAAGAGATTTTTTTATTTATTTTTTTTTTAAAAAAACTTTGAGGCACTGCCTCCCCGGCAACGGCGCCAAGTTTGACGCACGCCTATCGTGGGGCGTGGAAAAACAATATTTTATTTACCTAAGTATAGTATAGCAGTTGATCCTAGGTAGTCTCCCGAAGAGGAGTGCACACAAAACAAGGTTGTCACTTTTTGTTGGTTTTCTTAAAAAGATTGGTTTTAACAAATTTGAATGACTATGAGAGAAACAAACAACAGAAATTGATTGATTTTAACAAATTATAAAGATGGTGATCGGATTTGGTTCGGCTAGACTTAGTGTTGTGCCATCATGGTTTCCAAATTTTATCTCTTCTTCTTCCTTAAACTGGTAAGAGAGATGTGATTAGAATTTCCCTTTCTAAAACCTTAGATTGGTCTATCCTCCTTCCAATGTGTTTAGGGTTGTAGAAGGTATCTTGATTAATTAGAGCAATCCCAGACCTGGAATTGTTGTTCCCTAATAGACCAAGATTTCGACATACAATCCTACACACGTGCTTGACAACCGTCGAGCAATCACCACCCAACCCTAATCATGTTCCACCGTATACAGATTAGAATTGGGTGGAGGGAGATGCGATCATCGACCAAAGAAATTTATAATTTCAGAATAAAACCCTTAACACAACCGCATTCGGAATTTAATACTGAATTATGAATTGGAACCGGAAGAAAAAAGAAGAACAAATTTTATTCATTTCAAGCACAAAAACTCAAGCACAACACATATGTCCAGCCTCCCCTCTTTCCGATCACTCAAATGAAACTACCCCTCCAGGGATGGGGTAAGCGAGATAATTCGGGAGAGGAGAGACATTTTAAAACAAAAGAAATAAAATAAAAATCTGAGAAGTTCTTCTCCTTGGTGCCCCAGAAGGAATGGGGTGGAGAATGGGATGTATTGAGGGGGAGGAGCTCTCCTCCTTTTATAGGCAGAATTAGACCCCCGAAAGTTTGAGCGTTTTAGACCCCATTAATGACCTCTTCACGCGTTCCACCCTTCATTAATGTTGTGCACAATTATCTTGGCCGTCTCTCCCCAAAATTTCATCTCATTTGAAAACCGTATGGAGGAGTTATGAATTTTTCATTCTCGATTTCTGTTTCAGGAAGAAGTTTCCAGGATGGTTCCTCCAAATGTATGTCGTTTAATGGACTTCTTAATGACTTCCAAACATCCCCAAATTTCTTGTAGAGTCTCCACTATATGTCCTAGTCATATCCCAGGTGGAAAAACATCATTTAGATAATTGTAGGACGAGTTTGATGTCCTTTATGTTGGGTGGGTCCACGCTGTCCGCCCGGAAAAATTCCCAACTTCAATGAATTTTTAGACCCTTTAGATGGCCGAATCATCTCCTGGTCCAGAAGAAAAAAATGAAGGAAATAAAATAAGTATTATAAAAAAATTTTAATCAAAAAATTTGGAATTTTATTTTTCCAGAAATGACCGAAATACCCCTGACTTAAAAATCTGTCAAAAATCCAGAAATAGTCGTTTTTTCACATTTGGGTTCAAAATAACACTAAAACCTAAAAACATGACAATTACCCATCCAATAACACTTTTTTGGGATTATAAACAACGATATTCAATATAAATTAATTGAAAATATTTGCTCTATCAAAGCCTTAGTACATAATCCTTGTGTGAATCGTCTACTATAAATGTACTCTGCAAGAGATTGAGAAGAGTAAGACATTGTTTCATTATTTTATTTGCTAGTAAATTAAAGAAATAAATTCATAATGTTACTGTAATTTCTTCCCAGATCACAGCCTTCAGCCTGTACACAACATGGTGCCATGAATCTATGTCAATCGGCACGTGTTGCTGAGTGACAACTCCAATGTAGCTGCTAAAAATAGCCTTGTTGGGATTCACATGTTGGCCTCGTGCATTCCATTCGACTTAAAATTTGATTCCTTTGCTTTTTGCCTTAAGAATTTTGGCTAACACCATCAAACTACGACGCACCTGTGATTTCTACGATGCTGGTACTTCATTCCCGACCATTTCATTGATATCAACATCATCTATATGTTCATCTAGAATGGTATCAATGAAATGTGTTGATGGTTGTTGGACCTCAACACTAAGAGCACCAGGAGCCGCAGCAGCAGGAGTATCAGGAGGAGCAGTAGGAGGAGAAACAACAGCAGGAGCCGCAACAGGAGGAGCAGCAGGAGCAACCGGAGCCGTAACAGAAGCAATAGCAGCAGCAGCATGCGCTGCAAGAGTAGCAGGAGCAGCAGCAGGAGCAACAGCAACAGCAGCATGAGCTGCAGGAGCAGCAGCAGCCGCAGCAGCAGCTGCTTGAGAGACTTGTTCAGCCTCAAGGTTAGGAGCATCAGAATGTGCAGAAGTCATTATCTGCAAAAGTGGTTGAACAGTTAATTTAGATCACATAAATTCAGTAATGATAAGATAATAACATGAGATAACAAGATCTATATTACAAACAAAATATAACATGTTTACTGAACTCTCTTTCTTTTTTTCAAAGGTTGAAGGGATTTGACACCTCTATCGACTATCCAAATCCATTCATTGTGGTCTCCTCTAACATACAAAACATCATCTGCATTGGGACCGCTCCGAAATGATTGTGACGTACCACTAAAAGGATCATCCTCAATTGAATTTTCGTCAGAACCTTTAGTAGTTTTGGGTGATAACAGAACAATCGACCACTTTCAGTTTGTGGGATCTGGAACATAAAAAACTTGTATCGCTTGTGATTCCATTATAAACTGTTCGTCTTTGTACCCTTCTTTACTAAAATCAACTTTCACAAATCCCCATTCATCTACTTTAACACCACTATTGTTATCAATCCATTTTCATTGAAAAATAGGCAATTGGAATGTCGTATAATCCAACTCCAATATTAGTTTGATAATGCCAAAGTATGACATATTTGCATAAATTGGATTTATTTCCTTACTACCAGAAACATGCATCGCTTCAGCCACTAGTGTAACTCCACTATTTTGCATGGTACTATCTTCATCATGTTCATCTGTATAGAATGTACAACCATTAATTACATAGCCACTGTAAGATAATACATACACACTTGGTCCAACGGCTAGCCATCGAAGAAGTTCTGAAATTGAATTCAGATTTTCATCCAACTGCTTAAAAATATGTTCCTAAAACCATCCTATAAACTGGTGATTATGTGTATCTGATAACCATTTTTCATCCCTCGATGGATTCAACTACCTAATAATTTCTTTGTGAGTTTCAATATATGGAGAAACCTACCCACTGTTATGAAAAACATAAATATGAGCCTGCTCCCGATCTGTAATACTGATTGTCACAACTTCTCTTCCAGAAATTCCCTCACCCTCAATGCATCCAGTGTGATGAGATTTCGGGAGACCAATGCTTTCCACATCAGATAGGTATTCAGTACAAAATTCAATGGCTTCCTCAACAATATATCGCTCCACTATACAACCCTCTGGCCAACTTCGATTTTTTACATACCCTTTCAAAATCTTCATATACCTTTCAACAGGATACATCCATCTATAGTACACAGGACCACAAATTCAAATCTCTCTCACCAAGTGAATCATCAAATGAACTATCATATCAAAGAATGTTGGCAGGAAGAACATTTCTAATTCACATAATATGATGACAATTTATTTTTACATCGCTAGAAATTTCCACGGGTCTAAAACTTTGCTACATATATCTTTGAAAAAGAAACAAAGTTTGGTTAACGTATGATGAACATTCTTTGGAAAAATGCAACGTAAAGCTATAATAATTAGATCTTTCATCAAAACATGGAAATCATGTGATTTCAAACCTTTTAACTTCAAATCATTCATTGACACAATGTTCTTGATATTTGATGAGTACCCCTCTGGAACCTTTACATCATTGAAGAAGTCGCAAAACTGATATCTCTCTACCCTAGAAAGAGTATAAATAGCTGGAGGAAGAAACATTCGATTTTCACCCTTCACGGGAGACAACTCTTCTCGTATTCCCATGTCAACCATGTCCAACCTTTCCTTAATTCCATCTTTTGTTTTTCCAGGGGAATTTAGCAACGTTCTGATAACACTATCATATACATTTTTTCCACATGCATCACATCAAGAAAATTTCTGACGTACAAAAAATTCTAGTATGGTAATTCAAAAAAAAATGATCTTTTTTTCCAATCGATTTTTGTAAGGTTTTTCGAAAATGGTTTACCAAAAATAGTGTTCAGATATTTTAATTTCTCAAACAGCTGATCACCTGTTAGTGGAGATGGTGTTGCACATTTTTCTGAACTTCCATTGAATAATGTCGTCCAAGATTGGTACTTATGCCGATGAGGTAGAAATCTATGATGTCCTAGAAACACAGATTTCGATGAATGTTTCAACCTAATTGATTCTGTATCTTCATCGCACACGGGACACCCTTGAGTTCCTTTAATTCTATAGCCTGAAAAATTTCTATAAGCAGGGAAATCATTTATTGTCCCATACAACATCGCTCTCAACATGAAGTATTCACTTTTATAAGCATCATACAACATTACACCTGAGTCCCACAATAACTTCAAATCCTCGATCAAAGAATCCAGCTAAACATCAATATCATTACCTGGTTGTTTTGTTCTTGATATAAGCATAGATAACATGATGAATTTTCACTTCATGCATAACCAGGGTGGAAAGTTATAATTTACCAACATAACAGGCCATGTACTATGAGTGTTGGTTTGAAAACCAAAAGGATTCACTCTATCTGTAGATAATGCAAGAAGAAGGTTTCTCGGCTCTTTTCCAAATTCAAGATACTCATGATCAATTTTCTTCCATTGAGGAGAGTTAGACAGATGACGTAATAACCCATCTTTATTTCTTTTATCTGCATGCCACGGAAATTGTCTTGCAGTTTCTTCACTTCCATATAGACGCCTAAACCTTGGAATGATTGGAAAGTACCATAAAACTTTCATAGGATTGGATTTATATTTCTTGTATAGAGAAGCACCAAACTTTGGGCATTCTGTAAGTGATTTTTTCTCTTTGCGAAAAAATATACAGTATTTCAGGCAGGCATGTATTCTTTCAGAAATCATTCCCATCGAGCGTAGCATTCGTCTAGCTTCATATGTTTGGCTTGGGAGATCATTATCTTCCGGAAGCATGTAATTCAAGAGAGAAAGTATTTTCTTAAAACTGACATCACTCCATCCATTTCCTGCTTTCAATTTATACAACTTCAGTACAACTGACAATGTTGTATACTTAGTGCAAGCAACATATAATGGCATCTTTGCACAACTCTTTAACTTCTCAAACAATTTTTGGCAATCACGGAGTTCATCTTGAATTGTCTTTGTCATTTCCTCAATACGATCTTCATCATCATTGACATCTGTAATCACATCCTCCATACGGTCTTCTTCATTATCCATATTTGTATTCATATCTGACGATCCATAAAATGCAGTTTTATCCTAGCCAGTAGCTACATTCTCTTTTTCTCCGTGTTTATTCGAACATTTATAACTCCGATCTATTCTGTGACATATCAAATGTTCTTCAAACTCCTCTGGAGTAAGTAGTCTAGAATAACAACAACGTAAACACAGACAAAGGATTTGAGAAGGATCCTTTACGTGATCCTTTGCAAACTTGATGAAATCTTTCACTCCGTTCTCGTACTCTATTGTTAAATGATTATCATCCATCCAATCTTTATTCATCTCCATCCTATTTGAATCTCAAATATTAGTATTTATGGTTCAAGTACACAAAACAAGAATTCCAAATACAGTAGAAGAGAACCGCTTCCTTATAAAAATGGAGATTAATAGAGCCCAACCATTAGTATTTATTCATCTTCATTAAATATAATTACTTTAGATTCATTATAGTTTCATTAAATCACCCCAGACCAAACACAAGAATAATCAAGAATGATACATCTACCACTCCTAGGTCTATGCCCTACATTCAATATCATCATGCCTAAATACTCACTGCTGGTGGAAGTGAAACCGTTCCTGATGATCATGCCAAGAAGAAATGGAAACCAAAAGGGGGGAGTGAATCAAAATACCCCAAACAAGATGAAAAAACATGGTATTTGAGAATAGGTTAGTGGCTTTCATGTTGGATAGACACCTATCTAATAGAATCCACAAGCGGTGATGGCCCCTACAGTTGTTGCACCAGGTGAAACTGTCACCTGAGAAGCTGAGATCAATGAGGACCTTCCTAGCCATGAACTGAACAAACTCCATGATGGCCTTCCTATGGAATGGGATTCTACCTTTCCTTTCCTCTGGGTTGGAAATGAAATTAAAGTCACCCCCAACAAACAATGGATGGTGGTCGGGATCGAAGGTATTTTGTTCAAAAAGACAATCAATCACCCTAAATTTTTTAAAATACCAATACCATAAACCATTTAAAAACAAGAAATTTTAATTTATTTTGGAAATCATTCCAAAAAAAATTCAATAAACAAACACATGCCAAACCTTTTGGAATTTTATTTAAAGAATCGACTTATCTTTATTTTAAACCATGATTTTCATTTATAATATCAAATCCACCAACGGTATAAGGAAACCTAATTTATTTCAATGAAAAAGGTTAATTCACAACAAGATACCATCCATTCCATATATTATTTTCATTAATAGGGTTATTTTGTGCTTCAAAATGATCAAAACATGTCTAACCAACTTCAAATGGATAAAATATGAATTCATGAAACACATGAATCCCAAAAAGAATATATAGTATAGAAACACCCACTTGGAATCTGAATGAGTCTACTCAAATGAAGAACCTCATACATCTCCAACTACATCGATGCTTTCTCATATACAACGACACCACTATATAGATAGTGGCCCTCACCAAGAACATCATACATCTCCAAATAATATACTACAACCACTAACCATGAAGAACATCATAAGATGGAAATATACTAAGAACACATCTTTTCACCCAAATAAGAGACTACAACCACTAACCATGAAGAACCACTAAGAGCATAATTTAAAACCTAAGTAAAGGTACACCAAAAACATACCAATGAATTCAAATTAAATACTTTCTAAACCAAACCATTGAAATCCTAAAATGTTCCTAACATCAAACCCCATCATATCTCCTAATAAAATTCTTTGATAACACTATTTCATGGCCTATACCCATTTAGAACCCTCTATTGGTTAGTACATTATAGT
This sequence comes from Viscum album, assembly GCA_963277665.1. Classification (NCBI taxonomy): domain Eukaryota; kingdom Viridiplantae; phylum Streptophyta; class Magnoliopsida; order Santalales; family Viscaceae; genus Viscum; species Viscum album. The sequence goes on along the minus strand of OY728131.1, from coordinate 697,438,628 downwards.
ATAGTGACCCCCTAAAACCATACTCCAACATGTCATGGGTTAGTGAATGCACCGAGGGTATTTATCACAACCATGTGCAATGTACTTCTAATAATAAATAATTGATATATTTTAACATCAAGTTGTATAGATTATTTTTCAAATGATACCAAGTGAAAGTTAGTATGGTAAATATGTGTGATAAGACATTTTTAGTCTAACTAAAAGGGGATATATCCTAATGAGTGTATTTTGGATTCTCAAAAGATATGACTCTATGTGGTATAGGGTTTTTTCAACTAGAAGGAGTATGGACCACTTAGTGAATATGGTCCTCTATGTGTGGGAATGTTTTCATTTAGAGTATGGCCTAATATGTATGGTTCCCATAGAATAAGGCCCATTTTAATTGGATATTTGGGATCATGGGTAATTTTTTGATGCCTCTACTGGGGAAATCACTCAGGATTGAATTTGTTTCCTTGGGCTAGCCACAATCTTCATAACCTACCTTACCTATTTCAAAAGGTGGAAAGAGTCCACCTCTATGGTTGATAATATTGTCCCCTTGATTGGAATGGGAATATGGGATGTTAGATATTCCTTCTATAGTTTTCTTCTTGGAGTATGATTCCTATTCTGGGTCTCTGTTCCAGATATAAGACATGTTTCTGAATCTAGTTTTTGGTTCTACTCTCTAGTGGAAACAAGTTAATTACAATTATTATTCTAGTTACAGGGAATATACTTTTAGTTGAATATAATAATGGTGATGAGTGTATTGATAAACTATAAAATTCATCTAAAATTGAGGTTATTAATTTTTCATTAGCTCATGACATGATATGTATTATCTATAATACATGAGTCATACCATGATTGATAATTGGTAACTTATTCTTATTGCAGAAGGAATTCAAGTCTTATAACCTCTACAATCTTATTCTCATTACACAAGGTGGATCACATTTTTCATGTGAGGAATCTACACCAATTTGGTTCATAAAATATATTCATAGCACATAAGGATTTCTATATTCATAAACTAATGAATCGTGTTCTTATCACACCAGGTAAGAACATAAGATCATCTACTAAGGGAAGTGTTTAGAGATCGTATGCTCATCACATAGGGGATTCTTTGGCACATCACCTAAGGAATATCATGCTCCTCATGTGAGGTATAATCCTAGGATCATTACCTAGGAGATGAATAAGAGATATTATGATCATCACTTAGGGTATTCTTAGGCATATCCCCTAATGAATCTATTTATAATCTCATGAGGTATAATCAAGGGAACATTATTTGGGAGATAAAGAAGATCTCATATTCCCATAACATAGGGACTTCATATTCTCATCACCTAAGGCAACCTAGGATTATCACCTAGAGTTGGATGTTTCCTGAATTAAGAGTGGTCATAGGTTTATATCTCGGTAAAGAAACTCACATATTTGAATTTTAGAAGAGGGAACCACCCGATACACTCATCGCGTAGGGGGTGAGCATAGTTTTATAGCCACCATTTCATTTTTATCCATGAAGTTATTAAATTCCCACCAAACCCTTTTCAATTTCATCATTAACAACTATATTCTATGTCACTGGGAAACTAAAAGGAAAACCCATATAAACTAACGCTGTCATCTCCCACAATAACCCACTCATTACATCTTTTTAACAATGGAAAGGTTGATGCTTCCCCACTGCTCTATTTACCACCTCAACCATCTCACATTTTCCCCCAATGGAATCTATCACAACCAAACTAACAAAAAACTTCTCAAACAACCCCACCAAAAAACAATGATGATTTTCAACAATAAAAGTAAACAAGCACCATGTTCTTGAGAAATATAATGAAAATTAGTAAACACATGTGAATCATCCCCTTTACATCATTTTCCATCAAGTATGGTTCATTTTCTTCAATCGGTCAATCCATAATACTCACCCATAGAATAAAAAAGCATGTTAAAAAAATGATATACAAATGTGAGAGGAGAACAATATTGAAAAAAGATTCGGAAAACATACCTTAAAGGAGGTCCGGAAAACCGAAGCTTGAAAGCATTGCGGGCAGCAGAGGTCCGGAAAACTGAAGCTCGAGGGTGGCGGAGGTCCGGCAACGTGAACTCAGAGGGTGGCGGAGGTCCGAAAACGAGAAGTGAGGGCGGCAGAGGTCTGACAACGTGATCTCAGCGGGCGGCAGAGGGGAGTCGCAGGGTTCCAGTACCGCGAGAGATTTAGGTCGTGATAAAACGAGGGCACTGTGCGACCGAATTTATAAAAAAATGCACTAAGGTTTTATCAGCGCTAAAAAAGCACTGATAAAGACTACCTTTATCAGAGCTAACATTTTAGAGTTGATAAAGGTGTCCTTTATCAGTGCTTTTTTAGCGTTGATAATAGTACCCTTTATCAATGCTACAAAAGCACTGATAAATCCTTACTATATCAGCGCTAAAATTTTAGCACTGATATAGGGAGTCTTTATCAGAACTTTTCTAGGGCTGATAAAGGGTCGTTTTATCAGTGCTAAAATAGTGCTGATAAAGGTTACCCTTTATCAGCACCAAAATTTTAGCACTGATAAAGGAGTTCTTATTCAGTGCTTTTCTAGCACTGATATAGGGCCTCTTTATCAGCGCTAGAAAAGCACTGATAAAGAATCCCTGTATCAGTTCTAAAATTGTAGCGCTGATACAAAGTTTCTTTATCAGCGCTAAAATTTTAGCGCTGATACAGGGTAACCTTTATCAGCAGTTTTACTTAGCGCTGATATAAGGGGGTGCTTCCCTTGCCCGTATTTGTAGTAGTGTTTATTGGGAGTGTATTTTTATAATTTAAATATGTAGTTTACTAAAATTAATTATTGGGAAATTAAGAATTATGTTAAAGCGGGTTTTGGAAATCTTTTTTAAATGGGATTTTTCGAACTATTGAAAAGTGTTTCAAATGGAATGAAATGTTTTGGAATTTATGTGTGGGGTTTGAAAATGGATTTTTATTTGGTAATTAGTGGGATCTTGAAAATTTTTACAAATTTTTGCAAACTTATTTTAAATGAGGATAAATGAGTTTTTAAATGAGTGGGTATAGGTGAAATGGAGTTTTTTGTGGAACTAGGAGTGTTTTAAAGTGAAATGAAATGTTTTGAAATTGATGTGTAAGATTTTAAAGTGAATTATTATTTAAATTAATTGTTTTTTTTGATTTTTTTGTGAGATTCAAAATGGGTTTTGATTTTATGACTAGCAATTTTGAGAAAGTTGATGATGTGGGTTGACCGTTTGTTTTGGAAAGTGAAAAAGTTTTTGTCTTGACATTTGGTATTTTCGTGTGTGACCATATGCATGGGTTATACATGGAAGGTTAATTGGTGCCTGTTTTTCATGATAACATGCATGTTTAAGGCCCATGAGGCACCATTGATGAATATGCAACCCACAAATATATTTTTATCCTCAAAAGTGTTTTTTATAAAGGATGGAGTGTTTAATAATCCATAGTTGTGTGGTGTATCTTTTTTACCTTTGGGAATGTTTTTGTGGGGTGTTTTGAGTTTGAAAAATCTTCATTTGAATGATGTTTTTGGTTTGTGTTTCATCGATGGGTTGGTTTTAAGTAATGGTTTGTGATCTCTTTTAAGAAGTTTTTTGGGAAGATTTTGTGGTGGCTCCCCTCCTGTGTTTGGTTTTGGTTTGTGGAACATTTTTTCCAATGGAATAATTTGATTGTGCCCTTGTTTTTCCCTCATTGGATAGTGTATGCCCCTATAAAGAGTTAACACATGATTTAAGTGAGGCCCTAGGTGATTCTCTGATAGAAGATCCTCCAATTGATCAATGTAAGGACTCCCTTCTTAAGTTTCATAATTGAATCCACACCTCCTTTTTTGGTTAAGTGAATCCTCTCACAGTGGATGCGAGTATATTTGAATAAAACTTTAGTTTCCTTAAGTCACTTGATGGTCAAAGTTTAATTTTGACATCGTTAAATCTGAATATTCTTCCTGAGAGTAGTGAAGGGAATTCCAGTGTGAAAAGTAGAAAGTAGTCTAGGTTATTGGTATTGGATGATATCTTAAAAAGGTCTTTGAATCTATTGTTAGTTTCATCTAAGTAAGGGTTTGTGATAATCTGCCTACATGCTAAATCTAGTCATGAGAGGCTATTATGGCAGCTTACAGTAATGTCACATTGTTAGGGACTCAGTTCAAGGTCCCTATCCTTATAATGTCTCTGTCAGTTGAAAGGGTCATATTCGGTGACACTTTATAGCTCAACTACAAGGGTTAAGGTTGTGAAATCTTCTGAGAATCTCTGTTTTAACAAGAAGGGTATTTTACTTCGAGAAACTTCTAATTTCTCTATTCTGAGTGAAGGTTCCCTTTATGCATTCTTTATTATGCCATTTCTTATTCGGAGTGAAAGGGATGGTGCGTATGCATATTTTAAGCCCTTGTTTTGGTGAAAGTGACCTGTGGGAGTAAGTGGATATTGGAGTGTGCTGTGTCTATTGGTGTTGTCTAGATCATGGTATGGTTGCTTGTAGAACCAGTAAGAGGAGTTTCATTTGGAGGTTTTAACGTCTGACTGCGAGGCCGGAGATGCTTCAATCAATAGAGCTTCATCCATAAGTCCCAAAGTGAAGATGGCACATAGTTAGGAACCCCCCAGGAGCATAAGGGATTCTGGTCTAATTCCTGTCTTCAGTGTCAGAAAATGGGGATAATTTAAGATTTTGATGTGGCATTTTTGTTTCAAGTGATCCTGTGTAGTGGAAAGAGACATGTGGACCTTGTTCCTCAATGTTGTGATCCATGTAGGTGGAGGAATCCCTCCTTGGTTATAAGAAGGTGGGGATGTTTTGTTTTCTTGAACCTCAGTTCTGGTACCCTAGTGGGTGTGACTCTTTTTTTGGTTTTCCATGTATGAATATCCTTATAATTCCATTTCGATTTTGGTTTAGTTGGACTCATCAAAAAATGGTAATGCCTATGGAAGTGGTGATCCACGTAGTTTCATCTATTTGGTTTGGAGTTGTGTGAATCAGGTCCCTTGTGGTGCGAGATTAGGTTGTGTGGGAAGCTCCCAAGTTAGCCCATGTCAGGTATCCTGTATCGGTCCATGCTGGTCAGTTAAGCTAGTTGGTCCTTATGGTGGGGAGACACACTGTTTTCCTCACTGAAATTCCTCTGGAATGAATTGATGTTATCCCATTATTTATAGTGGGAGTTCGTGCAGGCTTCCCCATGTTGGTGATCCGATTAAGGTTCTAATGTTGACTTGGTAATGGGAGGTCTTGTTTGGAGATTCCTCATTTCAAGTCCCTTCCTTGAGTAAATGTTGATATTGGAGCACGCCTGATGGTTTCAACGAATTAAGGTTATGAGAGTATTCATTGGGATTTGGTTGATCTTTTTTTTATTTTAGGAAAGTGGTGTGTGTTTTTTTGGTGATGTCTAGGGTATTTTGGCTTAAGAGGATGGATTTCACGTTGTGAAAGTCCCCTTTCCTTTGCTTGATCAACTAGAGATGTTAAACTCTTGGGGGCAGGTGGATCATAGCGAGGAGTCCATTTTGGCCTCCCGAGTTCGAATTATAAACCTATTTTCTTGCTGGTAGCATTCTTTTCATCTTTTCATTTGTCATTCATTCTGGAATATCCTTATGTTGTAACAGAGTACTAGTTCTTTCTTTTGAATTGACCTTGGGATGGCTTTCTGGGGGTGAAAAGCATTATAGTGGGGAGAATTGTCACACCCAGACTTCTAAAATAATTTTATTTTATTATTTTATCTAGATTTGAAATATTTTGTCGAGGTGCGGGCTGAGACTGATTGAAATTTTGTGTTTTTTCTAATAAATAAATGTTTTGGGCTTGATAGCGTCTAGCGCATGGGCATGGCATGGTTAAAGCCCTGAGACTTTTTCAGGTCACTGTGCTGCTTTCCCAATGTTTAAAAAAAATTATTATCATTATTACTTAATTAATTAACAAGATGAATAATAAAGTGAAAGCAAAAATAAGATAAGAAAAATGAAAGTGAGAATTGTTTTAATAAGAATAATAATAATGGCAATCTTATTAAAGGATATTATTATTATTATCATCAATATTTTATTAAGTTATTATTATTATTATTGTTGTTGTTGCTGTTGTTTTTATTAATAATATTGATATTATTATTAATATTAGTGACCTTATTATTATTATTAAGAACATTATTATTATTATTATAATTATTATTTTTATTATTTTATTTTTGTTTTTATTTGGTTAGGGTTTTGTTTCCCCCCACTTTTGGTTTGTCTCCCCCATCTCCCCCTCTCTTGTTACGTGACCGACCCCCTAATCCTTGTTGTGTGACCCAACCTCCCATCGAACCTCCTGTGTCTATCTGGTGAACCTCCAACCAGACCTCTTATGTCCGTCCAACGAACCCCCACTGACCCTCCTGCATCCATCTGATAAACCCCCCAGCGCCCTCCTGCCTCCATCTGGAAAACCCCCCTCGCGCGACCCCATCTAGCTGTCTCCCTCATGCGAACTCACTCGACGCCCTACCAGACCCCCTTATAGCTCCCGCTTTCCCTTCTCCATAGGTGAGAACTACCTGGGTAAGCTTTCCCCTCTCCCGTTAGGGTTTCTATTTAGGGTTTTGTCTTGTTTAGGGTTTAATTTGACTTTATTGGTCCAATCTCTTGAATTAGGGTCTATTTTGGTTTGCTTGTGGTGTGTTTGGCATGCAATTGAATATTTTCACTAAATCTTGGAGATTTCGACACCTGAGGTAGGTGGTTTTATCTATAAAAATTATTTGGTGAATTATTTTTACTTTCATGATTATTTTAGCATGATCCTTGTTTATTTTGTGTGGTGAGAAAGTAATTTTTGGTAGGATTTAATATATGTTTGATTTTAAAGTATAATTTTTAGTTGAAATTGATTGTTTTCCATATGTAACCCATGTTGTACCATTTGATGCTACCTTATGAATCATACAATTGGTTATTTAAATTATGTAAGTGATACGAATGATGTTTGGAAAGGTTTTTAGTGTGCATTTGATTCTAAAAAGGGGATTTTAGGTATGTTCTTGGTGCAAGGCCTTGTGGTGTTTCTTTAGGTTGTTTTATAAATTGTTTAAATGGTTTATTGAATGATATAAGAGGCATAAATCATGTTTGCAAGCTGTTTTGGTGGGTGTATGTTTTTAAAATGGGTTTTTGGAAGTACAAGTGAGGATTTGTGAGGTGTAATGTTTTGGAAATGTTTTATAAATTATTTTAATGATTTATTAAAAATTAAAGAGATGTAGAACATGTTTGGGATAGGTTTTGGTGTGCGTTTGGTTTTAAAAGATGATTTGAGTGTGTTTTGGTATAAAACCTTTTGGTGCTTTATGGAATATAATTATAAAGTTTTTAAATGATTTATTAAATTATGAAAGTGATGAAAGTTATGATTTGAAATTGTTTTGTTGTGAATTTTATTTTTTTAAAGTGGAGTTTGGGTGTGTATATGGTGGTATTTGGTGTGTATAGTGCCTTATTTACTTGAATGTGGCATGTGATATGAACTTGGAACTTGAATGAGCACTAAGGGAAACCCAGGTAACTAGATGGGTTAACTAGGACTAGTGTGATAGTGATACAGAAGTGGATTCGTCCTGGTTTTACTTAGCAGTATTGACTACTACAATACTAACTAAATTTTTAGTTGATGATTGGAGACCACTAGGGTTATAGGGATGTACCCTACTAGTGGATTTTGCACAAGAGAACATATTTTCATGGTTCCTATACCGCTTTTCACTGATATATGAGGTTCTAGGGTCCCATCACTAGCTAGTACCCATAGGGCCTCTCCCATGTATTGTGCTCTTCGACTATGTTGCACTCACCATCAGAATACGGTATGTTTGGTTGGTAAATTCAAGGCAAGTGCTTTTCTTTTAAGTTTCATTATTTAAATTTTATTTTCTTTTAAATTTTTTTCTTAAAAAAATTGTCTTTCTTTTAAAGTGGTTTTACTTATAATTTTATTTCTTTTAAAGTGACTTTCTTTAGAAATGTTTTTCTTTTAAAGATTATTCCCTTGAAAGTGTTCTAGTATTTCTTTCATCTACAAAGCTTGTAATTTTATTTTCCATATAATGTTTAGTACATGGAATCTTTTCTTGGGTGGCATCCTGTTGGGAATTAGCTCACACCCTTCTTACACCTTTGGTGTAAGAAGACTTGGTTATATTTGTTATAGTTAAGGGCAAGGATTTTGGAGATAATGATTTGGGTTGTTAGAGGTTCTCCTCATGAAGTGTTTGTGGTGATGGCTTAAGGGTGATTCCTTTTTGTCATGTGGTGTGTTTTGAGATAGTTTTGGATTTCTCCTCCTATTTCATGAGGTTTGGGATAGTATTTTAGTTTTCCTTTATGTCATAGTCCTTTTTGTTTTTTTGTTTTTATTGTAAACTGGAATTTGGAAATTATTAAAGGAACATTTTTTTGAATTTTTAAGATCTAGATTTTTGGTTTTTATTGGTTATTTTAATATGATCAATTTAGTAAAATCATTCCCTATAGCTTTATTTGATACCTGGTCACTTGTGCTAGCCCATGGGAATCGGGAACGCCCTTCGGGCCTTACTGCGGACCAGGTTAGGCACCGGGTTGGATGGCAACCTAGATTGGTTCATGACAATAAGGGTCATATTCCATTGGGGGAAAAAAGAGATTGAACACCTATTTATGACTTGGTGGATGGAAGATATACTACTCGTGTGTATGGAACTATCACTTGGGCATGCATGTATGGGTTTGTGTGGGATCATGGTATGGGTATGCCAAATGAGATGACAAATTTTTTAAATTCTCGTTTTATTTTCTTTCTTGGTAAAACTGTTTTGGATTTGATATAAAATATTTTAAATTATTTTAAACTATTTTATATAAATTTTTATAATAAGTTTTGTCATAGTGGCATGAGTTGGGAATTCATTGGGGGAAATCCTACTGAGTTTAGACTCACCCCTACTTAGGTATTGTTGTGCATTTGCAGATGTCATCTATTGATACATAGGCAAAGGAAATTTATCTCAGTTTTTTAATGACACTTCTTAATAGCATGGGCTTGAATTGTTAATTTAGAGCTTAGAGTAGGTTGTAAGTTGCTGGATGGATGTATTTGGTGTATTTTTTTTATTTTTATTTCCTTTGGTCTTGTCACTCAGTTTCTTTTTGTACTTTGATATAGTTGGTTTTAGTTATATTGAGGTGTATTTTGTAATCATGAATCATATAGAGGTTGTTTTATTATTGTATTTTTTTATGTTTTTTGATTTTTTCTAAAACCCTCAAATATGAGGTAGTCAAGGTTTGAAACCTGAACCAGATGTTTGTTTGGTTATTGTAATTGTGGTTGGGATGTTTATCATAAAAAGAGAAAATCGCCCCAAAAATTTTCTTGAGACCCTTGGAATTTATTTCCAGCTTTTAGTGTCTTGGGGATGTCACTTAAGGATAGTAAGATCCACTTCCTCTTCCCAAGTCAATGGGTGAGGGGCGGGATGTTACAATGTCCTTTTATAAGTGGGGGAGAACACACACTTAGAATTTTTAAAAACAATAAAATATAACCACATTTTACACATACTAAATGACTCCAAAATGGACCATTCCTTAACCAAAGATAATATAAGGTAAAAAAATGTCTATAAAATGGAAATTATACAAGTTTTTAGGTCATTTAAACCCTTATCTTTTTAGTTTAACCCCTAGTAAACCTATTTTAACCTTAACCATGATAATTATTTTTTTACTATTTTTACTATTAATTATGAAAAATAATAATTTATAATTATAAAATAATATTAATTATTAATATTAAAAATATGTAATAAATTTTTTCAAATTCAAATCATATAATTTGAAAAATTTAATTTAAAATTTAACCCGCAAGCGTGTCAAAAAATTAGGTTTCCAAACAAAAGTTTTCTTAAGTATAAAATGTTTTTATATAAAAAATCAACATAAAATTGATTATAATGATATAAATTGGATTAATTATAATATTATTGAACTAATTTTACTTTTAAAACAATTCTAAAACAAAATGGAACTTTTTAAATTCTTTAAATGAAAAAACAATTTTCAATAAAAATCAATATTTTCACTATTCATCAAGAAATTGATCTTTTAAAAAAATTATAAAAAATAAAATCTAAGATAATTTTGAAATTTTGATTTAAAAAAATTAAGTTCATTTTTTCATTTTTTATAAAATTATTAAAAATTAATTTTAAAATAAGTGTGCAAAATGCAACAAAATTGTTTTTTAGAAAAATACACCTTTTAAGCATAAAACTAGATTTATTATTATCCTATGCCTAAATAAAATATTATATGAATGATAACAAATTTGATTGAATATATAATATATAAATTTAATTAAAATCATTCACCAATATTGATTGATTTAATTAAGATAAAAACACACGATGTGCATAAAAACAGTTTTTCAGAAAAACATTTTTTTTACTTCAAATGTTTTTTATTTTATTTTATAATAAATTAATAACCAATGAATTTATTTTAGAAATGTGTAAACCATATACTTTTAGTAATATATTTAATCCTATTCAAACCACCCAATTTAACTGATAGGTTATAACGATATACTGTATTACAGTTCATTTAGACTTGGGGTTGCACGTTGTACACGCTATCGAACATAATGTCCTTTTAAAGTATCTAGGAGCTACAACGTAGAACCACCTACCCATATCCGGGCCAAGTACCTAACATATCATAAAAATACATGATCAAACACCTTTTCATACCATGAATCACATCCCCAAGATGGATGAGTATAATTCTACCAAAAATCTATACAGGGAAACATTGTATAGGTTGTTTCTGACACTTTAAACAACCAATCCCCTTCCATTACAGAACCAAAATGGCCACCAAATTCTCATCCTAAGTTTTCTAAGTATAATTCCTACAAGATAATATGTAAGAAAACACTATTTTTCTTATTTTTGACACTTTAAACAATCAAACCCTTTTTTCCATTCCAAAACCCAAATAAAAATCAAAAGAAACACACATACATATCACATGATACCTACATTCCATAAATGATATATAAATAATACCTATTTCCTATTTGTTCCAATAGTATGAGACCATAAATCAATAATATCAAATACCAATTTAACCAAAAAAGCCCAACTATAGTCATGAAATCCAAACAGAAATCCCTATTTTCTTGGTATCTTGGACTTCAACCCGTAATTGTTCTAGGAAAACATAAAGAATGAAATTCATTCCAAGATCCAACACATTAATGGATTATAGTTATACTAAAACCTAAATAAAAAAACTCAAATACCATTGTGTAATAACTTTAATTTAATACTAATTAGAAATAATCAAGCTATGATACCGCCTTTTAGTTCCCCAAATGGGTTCACTCTACAGTAACTGAACTAGAGTCATAGTGGATGCTAGGAATGCTTTTATATACACCAAAACCCTTTAACTAGTAGTGAGAGTTTATTGGGTGATAATGAAGATACAAAACCCTCTACAGATTATTATTATAATATTATCACCACATTGAGAAAACAATTTAAATAATAAGAAAAAATAATCCAAAAAGAACACAGTCACTTTAAAAAATATTTAGCATGCCAATATAGTCATATAAAACCCAGTTGATTTCCCTTATTCCAATCAGACATGTAAAATTAAAGAAGTAATCAAATACATAACCATCCTGGCAGCAAGGAACTGTCCATACTGTCTGAAAACTATGTTATATAGCCCATTCACTATTTGTATTTCTATATCCACCAGGTCCTCGATGTTAAACCTTTACCCTTACATGTACTAAGAACTATACAGTCTGCACATGTACTGGGGGTCCCATTCTAGGTGTGAGTATGAACTTAGTAGGCCACAACCATTAGTGTCCCTAACTAATATCTATATTTTATTCCTATGTATATACATTATAATAAATAACAACCCAAAATATTACACAACCTAATCAATTGTGCTCAACCATCCCCAAGTGATCTTTTAACTTCCCTAACTATTGTTGGAGTGGAATGATATATTCAAAGTCTTTTATTTTGGAAGTGATCTCAACCTTCCAACCATTTCTATATCGCATGGATACACCATCCTAAAACATCACGATGCCCCAAAAACACATCCAAAAGTCATATCATAAGTCCTATGGACTTCCAAACCCTATTACAACTGGAAAGTCGATGGCTACATGAAACCCAAGGCATGACTACACCCATCCATTACCATAATATGGCTTAATAAACCCAATATATATGATGAGAACCATCTCCATTAAATGGTCTCACACACCACCAACCATGTCCAACCAAGGTGAACCCCTACTTTATACCGATAACCAACACCATACCCTAATTCCACTTAAACTATGGAGGGTACCACCCATATTGATTAGTCCAAACCACCTCATGGGACCTGTCCTATGTGAAAATGAGCCCAAAAACCTCAATCCCCATGGTAAGTGATATCATTAAGAACCTAGGCCATACCAATGTTGAACCTCCATCACCACCCACGATAATGGTAAAAAACATATGCAATATACCAGCTACCTCATTATCCACTATTCATGATCACCATCATCCACAGTCACATGGGTTACACCCAACACATTCCTAAGGAACCACATTAGTCATCATAACTCAAGAATCACCACTTTACAAAATGCATCATTAAGCATGACATGTATTTAACCCAAAACATTGGTCGAGCATGTCATACCATATCATATCCACCATTTTCCAAGAGATATTACACCTCAGTATCTCTTATAAAAAACTTAATCCCCATATGGTTTCATTCCTAGTTACACATAGACAACCCTACTAATTCCTATCTATTACATATGAATATGACATGAATAAAACTAGAAATAGTTAGGAACCACCCGACTAGAGTATGTATGAATCTACTCATCAAGAAACTCTTGTTGATTCAGCTTTAATCGGAATATTCACCAAAATATAATAAAAACCCCATCCAAGGAACCACCAGTAGGAACAAAAAATATGATTAGAGACACTGAGAAGAAACTACCCAGGGTAGTTATCCTTACTCTTGACTATTTCCTACTTCATACCATATATGATCCCAATAAGAATCAAAGAAGATCCTTTAAGAAAGAATTAAGAATTAATAAGAGGTGAGAAACTAGGGTTCATGGATTATTCTAATCGAAAGACCATATTTCTCCCTTTTATGACCATATTTACCATTTAATATTTCATTTTTAACATTTTTAGAAAAATCTAGGATAAATCCATCATTTTTAAAATTTGAAAAATACCAGGAACCTTACTCATGAAAAAGTTACCCTTACATTTTGGAAAATTTACCATTAACTTTTTTCCCTTACCAAATATTTACCCTTACTCATATAGGGTGACTCCAAAGTCACCCTAACTTTTTTTCCTTTACTAAATATTTACCCTTACTCATATAGGGTGACTCCAAAGTTACCCTTACTTTTTTTTACTTTTACCAAATATTTACCCTTACTCATACATGGTGACTTCAAAGTTACCCTTTATTTTTTTCCATTATCATATATTTACCCTTACTCATACAGGGTGACTACAAAGTTTCCTTTACTTTTTTTCTTTACCAAATATTTACCATTACTCAAACAGGGTGACTCCAAAGTTACTCTTAATTTTTTTTACCATTACAATCTTTCAGCTGACCACCCAGGGTGACTCTTACACATTATAAAATGACCCTTACGTATTAGACTTTTAAATATTTTAGGAAATGTACTACCACTTTTAAAAGTACCCAAAATCATTTCTAACTAATTTCAGTTCTATAGAACTTCTCTAAATAGGACTAAAAATGAAATATTGCAGAAAAATTAATTACGAGCCCATGATAAATCCTAAGATTTGTTCCCTAGCCTATATCTACACTGTTAACACCTTTAAAGGGTATAAATCCACTTGAATAATCCATTATCCTACCTAAATTACAATTCACAATTACCAAGGACCTTATAACTATATTAATCATCTGTTTACAAATTTTTGATGGGCATAACGTCAATGGGAGTCATGATAATATCTTTTCTAACATAAAATTTTCAAGAGGGATTAAGTTCATAAATATGAGTAAGTTTAATCTTTCTCTCCTTTCAATGTAATGTTGTAGGTTATTCAATATCCCAAATTTTCTCTATATAAAGGTTTTAAAGGCTAATTATTTTACAAATTCTAATTTTCTTATCTCTAATCATAGTATGAGGAATAGTTTCCTTTGGTAGATTCTTTGAGGATATAAATATATATTGATGTATGGTCTTCACTAGAAGGTTTCTAATGGAAGTGGAATTAATATTTATAAAGATCCTTGGTTTCATGATGTGAGTAATGGGTGTCCAATTTATGATATTAATCATGGTTGGGTGAATGATATAGCTTGGGAACTCATGTTGGATGATATGTTAGGTTGAAATTTAGAGATTGTGAACCATTTATTTAATGATTGGGGTAGATAAAATATTCCCTTTATTCTTATTTTTTAATGTCTATGTGGAGACCATTTATTTTGGAAGAATTCAAAGGATGGTACATAATCTGTTAAGATAAGGTATGTGTTGGCAATGGATGCTTTTAATCAACCTAGGGATTATTTTCGGAAATTTGTGTGGAATTTGAACCTTATGCCTGAGGTTTCACTTTTTTATGGAAACATGGTTTTAATAATTTTCCAATGAGATATTTTTTTTTTCAATAGAGACATGTTATGTCAGATAGTTCTTATCCATAATGTTATATCAAGGTGGATTTGTTGGTGTATGCTTCATTTTCATGTGACTTTGTGAGGATTATATTGAAGATATGGGGTAATGTAGCACCATCAATTTGATTTATGTAACCTTTTTTTATGAAATTTTAAGTGTATAAAGTAGTTGGGTAATTTTTGGGAGAGTTTGGAAGGGTTTTGGAAAGATTTAAAGGAATTTTTAAGGGTGTATGGTTTGAGAACGGTTTGGAAAAAACATACAACTTATCTAGGAAACCGTGCAAGTTGAGACACTGTACTTTCACGTGGTCAGCACACGATTTGTCTAATCATGAGATCCAACCATGCGGGGTCCCTCTTGAGGTAGTATCAAGAGCACGATTAGCACACAATTTTTCTAACTGTGCGAGCTAACCGTGCACAACCTTAAAAATGGGATTTTTAAAAATGGGATCACTCAGGATTAACCTAAAACACCCCAAACTTCATCCCAATCATGATTTACTTGATATTTCCTCTCTTCAAGGGTTAGGTTCCCTCTCCCACCCATCTTGGAGGCATTTTGAAGGGTTTTATTGGCACTTTTAAGGAAAAAATCCCTTGGTAAGTCTCTCTGCTTGGTTATTTTGTGGTTTTTCTTAGATATACATATCCCTCTATCTTGTTTTTCAATATATACACACATCTCATGTAGATATAGGTTTTTTTCCTAAAATTATGAGATTTGGGATTGTTGATGTTAGTAAATGACATCTAAGGTGATTTTGTGGAAGTTTCACCTGATCTTGGTGCGCGGTTGTGTGGTTAGTCAATTTCGCCAAACCCTAAGGTAGGTAGATTCTCTCTCAACTTCATTTTGATAGAACATGATGGATTTAATTTTAAATTAATGGTTTTTTCTTGAAATTTATGGTGCTTGTGATGTGAAAATATTGATTGGAACCCATTTTGTGATGTTTTTTTTTGAATTTAGGAAAATGGGGGTTTGTTGTGCAATGTGATTTGTGTTTGATTTTAAAATGGTTATTTTCAAATCATTGGGTTGTTTTTTTATGGAAAATTAGTTTTGAAAATGGTTTTCAATGAAATATGGGTTTTATTGAAATAAGGTTGGTCATGAATGTAGAATAATGGTTTTTTTCAATAAATGTGAATTTTATTGAATGGTTTTGGCATATTATTGAAGTTGTGGTTTTGAATTAAAGAGTTGTTTGGTTGGAAATTATTATCTTAGAATGATTGTTAATTTTTTTTTGGTTTATATGATGTGGTAATTGTTGTTTAGTAAATGTTACATTTTTGGAAATTGTAAATTGGCATGTTGTTGTGACTTGATGAATGTTGTTGGCATGAGGGTTATATTATGTGGTTAATCATGGTTGGGAAAGGATGGATAATGGGTGTGAAGGACCACTGTCAAAGGGAAGTGGGTGTGAAGTACCACTA